>PIJE02006441.1:5000-7500 GCA_002895965.2 Coryphaenoides rupestris
CACACTTGAACTCTGCACATTCCTGCATCACACACAAACACACACACACACACACACACACACACACACACACACACACACACACACACACACACACACACACACACACACACACACACACACACACACACACACACACACACACACACACACACACACACACACACAACACACACACACACACACACACACACACACACACACACACCATATGTGTGTGTGTGTGTGTGTGTGTGTGTGTGGTGTGTGTGCATGTGTGTATCACGCACGTAGGTGTGTCTCTCTTTCCTCTCTACACACCACACACACACACACACACACACACACACACACAGACACACACACACACACACACACACGTTCACCTACACTTGCCAATGAATCTTGTCAGTTTTAATAGATAGTTACATCTTTCAAGCTGCTGACACTACGGAGGGGGGGGCACAGCGAGGGGAGGGCAAAGTGAGAGAGTGAGAGAGAGGGGGAGAGAGAGAGAGAGAGAGAGAGAGAGAGAGAGAAGATTAGAGAATCGAACTCCCGAGAAAGGATAGCTGGAGATGGCGGGAGAGAGAGAGTGGGTCAGAGAGACAGAGTCACGTGGATTGGAGAGAGAGAGAATAAGGGAGAGAGAAGGCAAGGGAGAGAGAGAAAGAGAGAGAAAGGACGGATGGAGAGGAGGTGGAGGAGGGAAAGAGAGATGTTAGAAGGTAAGGTGAGGATGAAATCCAGGGTTTTCTGTGTGTGTGCATGAGTGTGTATGCCTGTGTGTGTGTGTGTGTGTGTGTGTGCGCGTGTGTGCGTACGTGTGTGTGTGTGTGTGTGTGATGTGGCTAGTGTGTGTGGTGCCTGTGTGTGTGTGGTGTGCGCCACGTGTTGTGTTGTGTTGTGTGTGTGTGCGCACGTGTGTGTGTGCGCACGTGGTGTGTGTGTGTGTGAAGAACAAAAATCATAATGAATGAATGGAAAGGTTGACTTTTTTTTTTTTTTACTTTTTCCCCGGTCATCGCCATCACCATGACAACCACCTTCACCATTATTATCATCATCATCGTCCAACCTCATTCGCCGACAACAACGGCGCCAAGCGCATTATCGATCACCATCAGCCATAGAGAAGCACGTTCAGCTATTATCACCATGTCATCATCCACCCATTGATCAGCAACCCATGACAACCAACCTTTCACTTGTCATCACCATCGCCCTTCACAGTTTAATCACCTTGACAACCCGTTCATTACCTCCATCCTCCACCGATCAGCCATGACAACCAGTCAGTCCCTCCACCGATCATCATTCAATCATCATATGGATCGTTCATTCATCATCCTCAGTAGCAGCATTATCAATCACGGTCCTCCGCCCCCCCCTTCCTGATTTGAGGACCCTGCCCCGTGTGTGTGGGTTGTATGGTGTCAGTCGTGTGCATGCGAGTGTGTGCGTGTTGTGGTGTGTGTGTGTGTGTGTGTGTGTGTATGTCTGCTGTGTTGCCTGTCTGTGTGTGTGGTGTTGTGGCGTGTGTGTGTTGTGTCGTGTGTGGTGTGTGTGTGTGTGTGTGTGTGTGTGTGTGTGTGATATATTGGTCATGACGTAGGCTACCGAGAACTCTTCGCTCCCTGCGTTGCCATGGAGACCATTTGGCTAGGTCCTGAAAGGCACTTCTGGGCAGCAGTGGTCTCTCTCTTTCTCTCTCTCTCTCTCTCTCTCTCTCTCTCTCTTCTCTCTCTCTCTCTCTCTCTCTCTGGGCGAGAGAGCTCAAAGTGAAGTCGCTTGATCAAATGGGATTTTTCCCAGAGGCCAGGGAAGAATACATTGCACTTTCCCTCGCCCGCCCCTCTTCTCTCTCACTCTTTTTCTCCCCCCCTTTTATCGCTCTCTCTCCCTTTCTATGTCTGTTCCTCCCCCCTCTCTCTCCCTCCTTCTCTGTCTGTCTCTCTCCCGTTCTGTTGTTGTCTGTTGGTGTCAATAATCTTCATTTTGAATACATTTTCGACATCCCTGAGTGCTGTGTAAATGTGTGTGCGACGTCTGTCTGTCTGTCTCTCACACACACACACACACACACACACACACACACCACACACACACACACACCTGCACCACACACACACCACACAACACAACACACACCTGCTACACACACACACCCAGCCACCACACACATCCATCCATCTATCCGTCCATCCATACGTCTTTAGGATGAGATGTTAAACGAGGTCCCGCCTCCCAGGGCGTCGCCTAAGCCAGGTACCACCCCCCACCCCCCCCGCTCACCCCTCCCACCCCCCAAACCCCATGCCCCTCCCTCCCCCCCCTCCCTCGCCACATTCCCAAACCACATCTCCGTGAAAAACAATGGCGGCCCGGAATCATCGCAGGGCCCCTAATTGGTGTAGGCTTTATAAATATGAGAGGCAAGGAGTGGGAAACGGTCTTTTTTGTTTTTTATTTTTTCTGTAAACAACGGCTTCCTCGTCTGTTTCTGTGCGATTCGCTTTCG
>PIJE02006442.1:0-15211 GCA_002895965.2 Coryphaenoides rupestris
ACACAACCCCACACACAACCCCATACACAACCCCATACACACCACAATGCACTGTATGTACCAGCTAAAAATGTGACTCCAAGGAGGTCTCTGAGTTACCTGGGCCACTAGTGGAACTTCAGCTACTTCCCCTGCCAACACAGGAAAAACAAGACCCCCTGAGCATACTGGACTTACTTTGCACAGTGCCTATACCTTTTATGTTTTAGTATGGTCCTAATTGGTTTTGACAGTTTTGTTGTTGTCCCCCTGAATTTCCATGCTCAGCCTATCTACAGTTACCCTCGGTGGCATAAAGTTTATTTATTACCACAATACCTTTTAATCGTGGTAATCTGTGTCTATTGCTGTCGCTTAAAAGATTAATCGCTCAGGAAGTGATGTGGTGAGTGTCTTTTAATGTCATCTTGGGACAACAGCGATACGGCCATTGTTTGTTTGCTCATACAAATGAATAGACTGCAGGAACAAGTGCCTCTCTGTATGTAGGTCTAGCACTTTGTGATATGTACACTGGCAGCAGGACACACTCAATAGTGTCTCATTCTAGAGAGCCTCCGATGGCTGAAGGCAGCACTAAATGTTACACTTAGACTGAGATTTCAGTTTGTTTATTTACTCTTTGATCATCGATTATTTGAATTCTAAGGCTGCGGTCAAATAATCTTTTTTTGCTTAGGTTCCTAACTGAGTGAATGACCTGGAAGTATCCAAGTGGCAGGGCTTTTCAAATTCTCTACATGCTAAGTAAAGGTGCTTCAATGCTTCCTTTCTTGTCTCCCTTAGCATAGGGTACACTGGACCATCCTGTACTAAAGGAAAGGAGATAGTATTGTCCCACAATTCCTTGCAGCAGCCCCATTTCAGTCATTGATGGAAACAACCGATCATCATGTAAACAATAACACTAATTGGGATTCATGTATGAGCGGACAGGAGGATGAGCTTGAGCAACCTTTCGTTTCACTTTTGTCACTGTTATACTGGTAGGCTATATTGCTTTTTTATTTCAATTCCAGTGTTGGTAATTAATTAGCCTATTATATTTATAATCTTACGATTTGTTTTTAGTATTCTCTTAGCAATGCTGTTGTCTTTTCCTATGTCCTTCACGTATTTCCTTGACCTCATGACGAGGTTAAGAAAAAGTAGTTAGGAAAGGACATGGGATGTATTTATTTGAATTTGGAACCGCAGTTTAATATGCCCTTTGACTTCAACCATTAAGTGCTCAACACTAGTCATTTAAAGGATAAATGCCTATTTTCAGGCATGCGGGGATATAGTAGGGATATTGTGTAATAAATGCCTGCAGTTGTTGTCAATGCTCTCCTTGTCTCTGGGGTGCAGCACACATGCAAAAGCATACCTCAATTCCGTCACTTGATGGAGTTAATGACAGATTTGTTGAAAGACGAGGTGCGATGACAGGCAGCATGACACTTCTTTTGTCATGATTGGAGTTGCCCATTAGCTTCTGACGCGATGCAGTGGTAAGTGACACACATGCTATGGTACACACAAGTGGCGGTTGGGAGAACTAAGAAGGAAATGACACATTGAGCGAAGCTGTCTCCACATGAACAGACGGTGCGTTATCAACGATAGGCCTGTTAAAACAACCAACGTTGCAATAATTACATTCTCTATCCCACGCTGAAAAAAACACGATTTGTAAGGTTTATACAAACTGCCATGGTTGTAATTTTGTGAACCCAATCAATGTAGTATTGACATGACACTTGTACCGGACCATGCATACCATATGACCCTTCAGTGCACAGTATGTAGCATAGAGGCAACAACAACACAATCTGACCCATCTGATTCCCCCGTGTCGCTCTACATAGCAGTGACCAGATCGAGGACAGTGTGATAACCTAACGGTACCACGAGCAGAACATAGGCCCTTGCCTGGACTGCGTGCTAATTTGTTGCTTACATTCTTGTTGTTGTTTCAAATGGGTGGTGTTTTTCTGTGTAGGCTACATTTCTTGGTTTTAAAAGTAGTTATCGCAGACCGATCAAAATTCCCACGCATATTTCTCTCATGGAAAATGTCCTTAATGCTTCAGGAAATGCTCTGCCCCTTTGCAACCCTGGAGAGGGACCATAAATGTGCTCTAGCAGTCTGCGTGTCTAAAAGTGGACGACTCTTTCTCTTCTCCAACCTCCTACAAATTTGTAGAGAAGAAAATAAGTCTCAGTGATGAAAAACAAGCACATTCTAACTGGAGTTGCAGTCTCGAGAGTTCTAGTTCAGTCACAACACCGCCACAACCAGTCTTGTGCAGAACATAATTCACGCCTTTTCTGATTGGGGTCTACAGTTGGAGAATATCTATATTATATTCGCCCCATCTGTCAATCTGTTTTTCTAGCAGTATTATTAATGTTCTTATACTTTCACATTATTCGGAAACCTGGGGCATATGCATAGGAACAAGTAGAGCGAATAACAACTACATTTTGTGAAGTGAATAATTATGTGAATTATGTGAATAATTGCTGGTAGTGGGTCATTGAGAGCGATCGTGGTCGGCATCACCGTGGAAACTGAATCTTAACGTTACTGATGATTAAGGTCTGGCACATGCTCTGACTGAATCAAAATGCCTCTCAGCAGTCACAACCCACCAGTTGAGAATTGCTGATATAGACTACGTGAAAAAATGGCCAATCTGATCTTCTGACGTATGAATATTTTGACATGAAGGAGGTAGCCGGCAGGGTTGAATTGATCCGTCTTGCTTCTGGTGCATTTGCTGCAATGAGAGTTATCTAGCTTTGTTTCACATCTCTATAGAGACCTGGAGTGAACTGCTAATGGCAAGGTCTCATGCAGCGTCAGCGACATTTTAGCACCATTGCTGTTGTCTGTTGGAATATTGTTATGTATATGTATTGTGTGTTGTGCTGAACTCAGGCTTGATGGTTTATTTGGTGTTATAGCCTTCAGTGTATTTGGCTGTACTATAGTTAATCACTATAGCTATCAAACTTATTAACAGAGAGTCACCATGACTCCACTTGAAATAAACATTTTGTAGAAATGGGGCAATTACTTGGTGGTAAAATATGGTGGACAATGCAAACATCCCTTGCTGCCTATTTATTCATGATGATGGGCCTCACTCTCTAGTGCTACACACGCGCTGACTCATTAATGCAGAGGGAACAAAGTGATCCAATAAAATGTGGTTGATGATAACGTGCATTACAACAACTCTAGAGAAAACTACTGTTGAGTTATGGTGGTTCTCAAACATTACCCCCTCAAAGATATATTCTTTGGCCAAGTACCCCTAAAGTTAAAGTGATATGCTCCTAGTGGAAAGATTTACCAAACTTGTTACGACATTACTATTCATATTTACTAAATTGTATTAAGGGGGTATTCATTCATTTTGTTGAGGTGGAATTATTTAGCAATTGTTCATAACCAATATTAAAACTATTAAGACCCCAACATTTTTAGCTGAATGCTCTGAGTACCCCCTGCAATACTTCAAAGTACCCCTAGGGGGTAGGCCTACACCTACCCCCATTTGAGTAACACTGCTGTATGCCACTGTCAAGACATTTTCACAAAGTTCCAACCTTTTCTGGTCTTTCGGGCGTTTTACCGATCAGAAACGACAGTCCAGATGCACACTTCACGCTGAAGCTGCAAAGCAATCTTTCTGAAATGTAGACCTCTCATGTTGCCAAGAGCTCCTTCTTCGTCGTCGTCCACTTCGTTGGTATTGATCGAGGACTGCAGGGAACTGAATCATGGTGCATTGTTTTGCTTCCTCTGCGAGAAATGCTTCAGAGAAGACGCACTCTAATTGACTGGCTTCCACATACACTGACTCCAGCATACGCTTCGCTTTGCTTATCGGTAATGTATACCGATAATAGATATATAGGTAATGTGTGTGTGTGTGTGTGTATATATGGATAAGGGAGTCTCTATAGCCTGAGATATATCCATAAACATTGATTTTGTGATTTGAGAATCCATATCACCTTGGATTCTGGCCCTCTTGTGGATATTTTTAAAATGTTTTCCTTATCTGTGGTCTGCAATTCTAATTCTAATTCCTACACTCCTTGAGAGGGTGTGTGTGTGTGTGCATGATTGACAGACTGACCAGCGAAGCATCCACTGCCACTGAACAAATGTGCCTTTTAAAAGACACATTGCCTCTTCAAGATGGATAGGCTAATTACGATACTATTTGCAATGTAAGCAAATACACCACTACAGTCCTCGTAAGGCTTGTATACAACACTCCTATTCAGAAAGAGTATACATATTAATATATTTATATTAATATAAATATATTATACAATAGAAATATATTCTTCAAAATGATTAGTCCGAGTCTATTTAACATTAGGTCAGGTCAGACCCTGGCCCTGACCCACCTACTTGGAGCCTAATTGTACTCGCGTCAAACTGGAGCTGATTTTTGCACAATGGTGAGAACACTGTGCCCTTCAGAAAAAACATGCTGCATAAATTCACACCCACACTCACTATTTATTTTTGTATGTATGGACTTTACAAGGTTCACATTCATTTGAAAATGCTCTTGACAATTCCTCATGTAAATATTTGATTATGTTTTGTATCTGAAAGATGAATGTATTTCTATTAATTAATTAACGAGCATTTATGAAAACCATATCCTTTATTACAGTACATATTACACAAGCCCTTAATCAGTTGCAGTCTCAAAGGATCTTTTAAAGGCCGAAATGCAGAACGGGGGATCCCTCCTTGCAGGGCTGGTTAGGAGTGCAATGGGTGCCGTAATGGACATGCAAAGAAAGTAGTATTGCAAGAGCTCTGGCTTCATAGAAGTGGCGCTCAGCAGCTGTGCTTAGTGGTGAGGTGAAATACTCTGTGCACAGTCCCTGGCCACCCTGCGGGCTATTTGTAGGCTTCCCATGCCTATTTAAAAAAAAAAAAAAAAAAAAACCAGGGGCGTCATTGTTTTTATAAATACTGTCCTACCGCCTCTGTCCTAACTACAACTCTGGGGCTTCATAGACGACATGTACACATTGCACGTTTGCATTACAAACTAAGTAGGAGCAGAAAAACATCCATCCCATTCACATCTATTAATCCTGACAATCCTGACCCATTACGTAACAAGTAATGGGTACTACGTAGGTGACCTCTGCCATGCTACAACAATCCCACCAGGAACACATTATACAGTGCATAATCAGGAGGTAGAGCGCGTGTCTGGCTACCGGAAGGTTGCTGGTGCCATGTGTCGAGGTGTCCCTGAGCAAGACTCCTGACCCCAACTGCTCCCCCCCAATGGCGGACACCACTGTCGGTGTATGACTGGGTGAATATTGTGAAGCGCTTGGGATAAGAGTGCTATATAAATGCATTCCATTTACCATAATGATGCGTTTTGCCTTTTCTTATCATCTGTATCAAGATGATTTTTTAGATGCCTTATTATGAGCAGGTTTGTGGTTGGGCATCTTGTCTAACCCAGAACCTTCCAGCCGGGCATCTTGGCACCATCTCACAGCAGTTGTTTTGTTTGTGTCCACAGGTGCGCTGACCGTGGGCCTGGTGCGGCAGTGCCAGACTATCCACGGGCGGGACCGGACCTGCATCCCGCCGCGCCTGCCGCCCGAATGGGTCACCACGCTCTTCTTCATCATCATGGGCATCATCTCGCTCACCGTCACCTGCGGACTCCTGGTGGCGTCGCACTGGCGCCGCGAGGCCACCAAGTACGCCCGCTGGATCGCCTTCACCGGCAGTAAGTGGCGCCGACGAGTGTTTGCACGTCCGCTCGCTCTCACCCCGCGGGGCTCCACTGAAAAAGCTGCACGTCGTCACCATCTGCCTCACGTCAAAGGTTCTCAAACGGGGCGTTCTCCAAAGGGGGCGTTCTCCAAAGGGAGCGTTCTCTCCGTTCACCAATCGCAAAACAATGACACAATGTCTGTTCTGTTTAAGTGGCTGCCGTATTAGCTTTTTTATTTTCATACAAAGGTGCTCACCGACAGAGTTGGAGCATTTTTCACTCTCATACTATATCACTATCATAGGTGCTCTTATCAGAGCACTACGCATTAGATCGCTGAGGAGCACTCATACACTAAACACACAGGGTATGCTTAATTGAAATGCATGATCTGTTTATACTCTAGACAGGGTACAGATCTCTAGGTAACTGGCCTGATTCTAATGGCTCGTTGCCAGAAAGCTGCGGAATGCGACCACCTATTGGCCTTGTGCTGGAGTAGTTCCAAGTTCTCTATTTTGGTGTGGCCCCTCTCAGAGTTTTATCTTTGGCAAAATTGTGCTTTAATGGTCATATTGCCTACTATTTGCGATTTGTTGTTGAGATTACTTATATTCAAGATTGGCCTCTAGCTATGTTTGACTCATGTGAATACCTATCTTTGGGAGTCTGAGGTGAAATTAATTGAGTTATTTAGATGCTTGTTGGATAAGCAATTGCTTCAGTAAGGTGAGGTACTCAAACACCTTCTGACATTCATGCATAAATGGTACATTCGTGGGAGTACGTGCTCCATCTACAGGAAAGATTGGTGAAAATCTGGGAATGGCGCAACAACTTGGCGAGCTAAACAAGCGGCAAAGCTGCATGGATTCCTCGCATATACACGCTGTGGTAGGCACATGGCAAGACTTGTGCACTCCACATGGCTTTGTAGTTTTGACTGGCTAGGTAACTTTTGTCTTCGACATGAAGATTCCAATGTGTCATTCATTTCTTGATAATACTATACATATGCCCATTTTATCAGACTTGTGTTCCTGTTATGGCGCGCGAGGCCCGCAACCCTCGTTCGCCGTTTCTGTGTCGTATGTCTGCTTTGGTGTTGCTGGGACATTGGCATGTTGTTAAAGTGCGATACAGGTGGGTGAAATATGCAAGATAAAAATCCTGTTGGATCCAAAATAAGGGGTATGAGATAGGAGGTTACCATCGAGGGGTTGTATGTGGAAAAGGAAGTCGGAGTGAATAGTATGCTTAGTAATATTTTGCAACTAGCGCTCCTTCGCCGTCAATTCAGTTATACTTACAGTTCTCAACGTGATGGGATTGCTATTGTATTATATTGCTCGCACAACGAGAGATTATCAAGTTAAGCGGTTATCTCACTTGGTCGCTAAATCTTCTCCACATACCGCCTAGCTGGGGTGCCATTATGCCGTATACACCAATTTGTTGTTGGGGTTGCTAGTAACTAAATACTCCTCATCGTAAGCGTTCCCCACAGTTCACCCTATGAGTAACATTTAAATATAATATGTATGTTGTATTCTACTTGTGTTTGTGTTATTTGTTCTCTTAGTATTGTTGTTATATATTCATGGGTGTCAGTAAATGATCGCTTCGCTATCCATCTTACCAGGGAACCGCTGTAAATCAGACTCCTTCGGATGAATAGGAGTAAGGGCGTTTTCAGACCTATAGTTCGATTGCTTTGGTCTGCACCAGGCAAACATTTTTTACAATGTAGCAAACAGACGTTGGTACGGTTCGGTTTCTCATGCATATTTCTAAACGAACCAAAATAGACCAAACGAAGCAAAATAGACCGCGAAGACTACGCCAGTTTCGCGCCACTCACGGGCCACTTCCGAAAACTTAAAATGGAGCGACAGCTTTTCGTTGCGCTCCTGGGGCTGATTCTCACCTATTACATTGTATGTGTCGGTAATTTTCTGCAAACTATTCAGTTCGAAAATGAGTCGCGGCTGCGACTCGAAAACAACGTCATGATGCATTGGAGTCGCCGACGGCGCATTGCACGCCACTTCAAACAGAAGAGACGTGCCCTCCTCCTGAATGACCATTTCATCATTTGCCGGCGATATTCTTGCAGATCCATCAGGTATGCCCTCCCAACACCCACAATGCATCAAAACTAGATCGTTGTGGACCAATTTTTTTCGGTTGCTTTCACACCAGAGGAACTGCACCAAATTTAGGGAGATGGAGCGGATCGAGACCACCTCTTCAGGGAGGTCTCGGCCGGCTGATTTGGTGCGCACCAAAGTGTGGTGGTTGCATTCACACCAACGCAAACGTACCGAACCAAGGGACCAAACTCGTTTAGTGCGCACTAAATGCTGTATGTGTGAAAACACCCTTATCTTATCTTATGCACTAAAATGACAACATATTGACACAGACCTTCTCTTCAAGACTGGCGATGGAGTCAAACGTGTCCTCGGAGCCGAAGAGCAGTGCGCTCTTCCTCCTCTTCTCCTCTTGCTCCTCCTCCCCTCTCCTCGCCCCCCTCAGTTCCTCCTGGCGGTCCTCATCTAGATCATCAGTGTTGTCCTGTGACACACACACACACACACACACACACACACACACACACACACACACACACACACACACACACAGAAACACACAGAGCAACACACACAGCAACACACAGCTACACACACAAGGCACAGCAACAAACACAGCAACACACACAGCTACACCGCACACACACAGCAACACACACAGACACACACAGCAAGCAACACACAGCAACACACACCAGAGACAGAGTAAAAAAAAAAACATTACCTAAAGGCGTAAAAATAAAGAATCGCATAATTGGAAATGGGAATTTTCGGACCCCCCCCCCCAAAAAAAAGAGGCAGAGGCAGAGCTGAGCGCTTTAAAAAGTGGGGTTACGGAGTAGGCACACGGATGGCAGCATTGGCAACAGCAGAAAAACATCAATATGATGTTCTCGCTACCGGTGGTTTTACTTGTAAATGAATATCAGGAGATCTGCCACATGACCACAAAGAAGACATCGCATCGAATTGATTCCAGCTGTTACGGAAACAAAATGCAAAACGTTGTGAGAACCACAAAAGGCCCAGAGTGAGAGAGGCTGCTGCCTGTACCTGCAGGAGCTTCTTGGCGTCCTGCAGCAGGTTGAGGCAGTACTTGATCCAACAGCGGGCGATGCTGGCCCTCTTCTGCCGGAGATCGTCCCGACAGTCCCGCTCGCTCTCACCTGCCACATAGCCAGGGTGACCACAGACCTTCAGTCACGTTATTATGTTGCCTGTTAAATTCACCTTTGTCTCCAATTGACAGTGGAGACAGTTGGTACTCAACATGTTGCACGTCAAAATAACCAAGATCAAATTAAATGAATTACATAATTGAAAACAAATTGTCTATGGTTTATATATTATACGTTAGGATTGAATCAGGCTGTTGCAATATCAATTGCAACAATATTGTTGCAATACTATTACAAGAATTGCAAAACTGCATAAGTTTCAAGTTTCGTTTTGAAAAAAAAAGAATAATGCACACTAAATGAGACAGTTTCTCAATACTGTCTCTCTCCCACCCAAAGGGTGGTTCAACCCCTAATGTCCTCAGTCTTCCTTTAGGAATCCTTCAGCAAGAGGTCTAACCCCTACTTGCTCCTAAATAACATGCACATCAAATCAATTTAACGGTGAACTGACTGAATCAGTAAACGTACTCTCCTCAGCTGCCGCCTCAGAGGGAACCTCCCCTGCTAGGCATGAGATGACGGTTGCTGCAGCGAGACAGTGTCTGCCCTCCATGTAGAGGCCCTGGTGTGTGACACACACACACACACACACACACACACACACACACACACACAACACACACACACACACACACACACACACACACACACACACACACACACACACACACACACACACACACACACACACACACACACACACACACACACACACAATGAATATTCGGTTACAATGCACTTTTTATCAACACAAAGAAATAGCCACATAGCTTAGAGCATCAGTAACGGTAAGCCAATGAGGGAATGGAAGCGCACCTTGGTGATGTAGTACTGTGATAGCGTAGCGGCGTTGAGGGCCCATTCCATGGGATTGAACTTGTTGAGCTGCAGCTGTCTCTGTAGGGTGCTGTGACAGTAGGTGGCAGCACGCTCGGTTTCACCTGCCAGACAAATGAAGATGTTGACAGCAACCAATATCTAAGTATTATGTAGTATGTACAGTACTAGCACTAACATTATTGGTGCAAATATTGTAGTAACGGCTGAATAAAGACATACATTGATGATTCTTACATCTGGATGGACAGATGGCAGAGAGATGTTAAATGAAATGTGAAATCAAAATGCTAACTCTGGTTTATAGCATTCTTTAAATGCCCATGTATGGATCTGTATATGTGTCTTCATATTATTATTGTAGCCAGTAGTAATAGCATATATATAAAATATTAATTACATGTCACAACACATTAAATATTAACATTTTCAAGTTCATACCAATTTCTTCATACCAATTTCTAAAAATGATCAAGAAGACGAGAAGACTTTCCCCTTATAGTTCCCAATTTACAGTTAACTGTGTGCTGTACGACACATTTTTCTTTGTTCAACACAGACAACTTACCGATGTACTTATAGACCTGCGCCAGGTAGTACAGAGTAAAGGTGTAGACCAACTCAAACCTTGAGACACAGAGAAGAGAGAGACAACAACAGACAAAGACGGGGAAAAGAGGTGTTGACAGCTTGCAATCAGTACTCACTTCCCCTCGATACAAATAAAGTGTGTTTGTGTATGATGTCTGTGGGTTTCCATTACCGATTGGTCCTCTCTTGGTGTGTAATTTGGTTCTCTTCTGTACTGAAGTACTCAGTCATGTCTGTTGGGGGGCTGCCGTCCTGAAAAGAGATACAAACGAAAAGGGCAGCTTTCAGTTCCAGCCACAATTAAAAGGACAACTTTGATACAAGGCAAGTTATTAACAGCATACAAACACTCCTGTTAATTGTCTCCTGTCACATTATCTCGGAGAGGACACGGCCAGGTGTCCTGATTTAAGGACTCACTGTTCCACACTGTTCCTTTATGTTGGTATATTTTGTGCCGTTTCGTTGCTTTGCTCATATTTGTCTGTGAAAGTCCAGGGCACGGCACTCGTACTAAACAGTGTGCAAACTATTCTCAAAGTGTGAGTGTCAGGGTTCACGTTGACGCCTTACCTCCTTCATGTAACGCTGATAGATGGCTTCTGCAGTCTCCAAGAAGCCCTGGGCTGTCTCTGTCTCGTCTCGCACTGACCAGAGGATGCCCAGCCGGTTCTGTCAACAGCAAACCAAAGCCCATCAGTATCCTGCATAGAAACGCGTTTTTTGCAGTGCTCACAGACACATGAGGGCTGTCGTATATATATTTGGATGAGATGGGGGCACATGGGGCCTATACATTCCAATCTATGAAAGAATAAGCAATGAGTGGATTGGAACTACTTGACAAATGAACAACAAGTTATTATTGTGAAATGATTGTGAAAATGCGCCTGTGGAAGTGTGTGTGTGTGTGTTTGGTGGCTGGCTTAATTGGCGTCATCTGGCCTAGTTAGAGTATGGGGGGGGGGTGCATTCCTGTGGTGAATTGGCTAATCCTAATCAGTGCACCACAGGTTAAGACAGCTATCAACACACACTCTGGGCAGGCCTCAATGACTATCGGCCAGTGGCTTTAACACCTCCAGTGCATGGACAAGCATCATTCCAGACTCCACTCCCAGACCCCACTCCAGTTCACATACAGAACAAACAGGTCTGTGGGCGACGCCATTCCCCTGACACTACACACTGTCCTGGAACACCTTTATTGACTACAGCTCTGCTTACAACACCATCATTCCCTCCGTGCTGGTGCTGAAACTGAGGGACCGAGGTCTGGGCACCCCCCCATCCGCAATTGGATTATGGACTTCCTGAGAGTCAGGCCTCAAGACAAGTGGTGATGACTGGTAGCAACACCTCATCCACTCTGGTCCTCAACACTGGAGCACCACAGGGCTGCTGCCTCAGCCCACGGCTTCACTCTCTGCTCCGTGGATGGAGGTGGAGAGGCGTTGGCCGGCCACGTTGGGGACGTGCCTGGACGATCCAGGGAACACCTCGGCCGGCCAAGGCAGCAGCCCCGGCCTCCGGTCTCCAGGGTAGAGTGGGAGACACTGGTTTAAAAACAAAAGAGAATTTAGAGGGCGACTGTTACCCTGACGTGGATGCAGAGCGCCACGTTCACGGGCGAGACGCTACATTTATCCAACAGTTTGAGGCAATTCATCAGATGCTCCTGTCCGGCGGACACCTCTTCCGTCTCGGCGTGGTTGACGCCCAGGTAATACTCCACGGCTGCCAGCTTCGCGGTCCGCAGCCCGGCCGGCGAGTCTCCGTCGAGTCGCCGCTGAGCATCCTTCTCTCCGTCCACAGCCTGCTCCTCCTCCCGTTCCTCCTCCTCCTCGCCCCTCTCCCCGCCGTCGGTCTCCTCGCTCGCCTCGAAGCTCTTCAGTGAGCTGTAGATCTCCCGGAGGAGCTCCCGCGCTTCGTACTTGGAGCGGAACGGGTCGTTTTCGGGGTCACTGAGCGACTTCAGCTCTGTCAAGTGGAGGACGGTGGTGAATTTTTCCCGGACAGCTCTCCAGTCTGAACTGTTTACGGACGCCATGTTGGTCATGTGATCTGCGCATGTCTCGAGACGGGGCGTCGTTTCTACGGTGCTCCGCCAGGGGTCGCTGGCGGACCCAAATACCTGCAACCTCCCATTTCATTGTGTTGATGGAAGAGAATGCTTTCCCGTTGTTATTTGTTCCATCATACATTTAGCGTTCAAGTTTAAGTGTATTTATTTATGCAACACATTTTCATTACAACCATAGCATAAAACAAAATGAATAACACATATGGTGACAGCAAGGAAGCAGTAGATGTTAGATGATAATAGTTGATAATTATCCAAGTATACACAAATACCTGACAGTTAGATATGGATTACACAAGGGGTAACATGTAGAAGACAACCTTAAGGACATTCAAAGGCCTGTGAAAAAATATGGGTCTTTAGTTTTGTCTTAAATATGTCAACAGATGGGGAACACATAATTGGAAATGGTAAGCTGTTCCAAAGCCTTGGGGTGGCTACAGGGGAGGCACAGTCACCCTTACACTTTAGCCTTGATAGAGGGACAGTCAGGAGGAGCTGGTCTGAGGACCTGAGCGACGGTCAAGTGGTGGTCAGCTATGCCCACGGTGGAGTTGGAGGGACCACTTACCAGTCTTACTATCATTTAGTGAAGATAGTTGTTTGCCATCCAGTTTTCACCTCCTGGAGGCAGTCAAGTAGGGGCCTGGCTGCACTGTTATTGTCACCAGATTCTAATGGGAGATATAGCTGGGTGTCATCTTTGGACTTTTCGACTTTGGATAAGAATGGCAACTTAGAGATAGGCCGAAAATTGTTTACAACAGTAGCATGTTTTTATATATGAGCAAGCGACACAGGCTCAAACTTACTTGGGGCAGCAGAGCAAGGTGAGAGGCCGGAGGGGTCTTGGCAGAAGGTGGAATGGATTTTATTATTACTGCTATGGCTATGCTATGACAAAAAGTAATGGGATTTGCATGGCATTATTGAATAATCCTTCACTGGGTGAATGATGCATTTGCTGCACTAACCCATTTAAATTAACCTTTGTATGTGTTATTTGTATTCTTTTGCACATTCCGCTAAGCATCGCCACTTTTTATTTCACTACATATCCTGTATGTGTCTGTGACAAATAAAGTAGAATCTTGAATATATTTGTCAATTTAATGCAATATTCTCACTAGCACATTGAGTGTTCTGCTAAACTGGGTCAAAGGTCACTTTTAAAGTCTGTTATTAAATCAGCTCATGTCAAGGTCAGGGGAACAAAAGGTTCTTTCTCCCTCTGCAATCTTGATTTAATCTTCATGTGACACAGTTGTTTTTACTGTCTACCTGAGCAAATAAAACACTGTGTTCCATTATGTACAAGTGAATGCAAACATTTAACCACTTCCAGCACCTTCCCTTGTTATGTCAACAGTTCAGTTTTGCTTGCAGAGCAGGATGTTAAAAGTAAAAAAAAAAGCATTTATACATACAATTTATACAGTATGTTTATTTAGGTACCCAGAGACCACATAAAACCAACAAATTTATAAGGGGCATAATTTGAGATATTATAACCTATTAACGACTAATAAATTACCCAGAAGCATACAAACTCAAAAGTTAACCGTTAGACAAACAAAGGAGTTCCACTCCAGTCAGAAGGTCATGCAAAGTATAGATTTCACAACATAATGTGGTCATCTAAGATATTATTCAGAACAACATTTTGTCTCATTTGTATTGTACATCATGAATCTATCATTGAGGTGTCATGTTAAAATATTGGCATCATCTTTCATAACAATAAATTAAGAGGAATTAAAATGCATATCTTCACCCAGTAATTGATTCGAGATGGTTTACAAATGCAAATCAGTGTAAAAATTGTGCAAAGCTAAAGCTTTATGAGCTTGTATCTGATTGTGTACATTCTCACAAATGACACATTGTACAAATAAAATACATAATTACAGCTCTTGAATTTGATATTTCTGGTCTGTGTTAATATCCCTTTGAAGTACATACTAAAATCCCAAATACAACTAATTGCTAAAGGTTAACAGTTAGGGTTCAGCGTTAGCAGCAAAGAATACTCTTAATTGCACTAAGTGTTGGACTGTTGAGTTTAAGGTAGATCCTTAATCATCAGAACCCCTTCACTGCAACTCCTTCTCCAGACAGGAAGCTGGCATGACTGCTTAATGCTGCCACTAGGATGCACTCTTCTTCTCCAAGCTGAAATAATAACAGAAACATTCAGGGAACCCTACTTTCAAATCCTTCCTTTTATATCAAGTGTATTATTATTATTATTATTATTGTTAATAATAATTATAATAATTTACATTTAAGACTACATTTGAAAGACAATGTGGCACACTATCTGGTTTCTCCGAATCACTAAGTCAAACTAAATGTAAACTCAGTGTTGAAAAAGGGGGCCCCTTAATACAAATATGATATATAGATTTTCCTTTCAAAATATTCCACATCTAGTTTGGAGTAGGCAGGGGATGACATGCCGCGAGGGGCGTGTGGAATTCAACATACATAGCCCTACATAGCCCACAATGCCCGGCTGCCTATAGTTGATGGAGCAATGCAAAACAGTCAAATGCTAAACATTTTGGGAAAGAGAGAAAGACAGTTGGACACACAAATGGAGAATTACTGCAATTAGTGCATATATATATATATATATATATATATATATATATATAT
>PIJE02006443.1:0-10000 GCA_002895965.2 Coryphaenoides rupestris
GCAGCAGGAAACCTCAACGACACGAGACAGATAGAGCAGAGGTGAGAGACAGAGAGATTGATGAGAGCCGGAGAGAGACAGAGAGAGAGAGAGAGAGAGAGAGAGAGAGAGAGACGAGAGAAGAGGAGAGAGAAGGACAGGAGCTGAGTTGTCGTGTGTGTGTGTCTGTGTGTTGGCTTTATGTGTTGTGTGATGTGTTTCTGCTGTGTCTGTGTGTGTGTGTATGTTTATGTGTGTATGTATGTGTTGTCTGTGTGTGTGTGTATGTGTGTGGCTGTGGTGTGTGCTATGTAGTGTGTATGTGTGTGTGTGTGTTTATGTTGGTGTGTTGTTTATGTGTGTGTGTGTTTATGTGTGTGTGTGTGTTTATGTGTGTGTGTATGTGTGGTCTTGTGTGATGTGTGTATGTGTTGTAGTAGTGTGTGTGTGTTTATGTTGTGTGTGTGTTATGTGTGTGTGTGTGTTTATGTAGTGTGTATGTATGTGTATTGTGTCTGTGTGTGTGTGTGATGTGTGTGATCTGTGTGTGTGTGTATGGGTCTGTGTCTGCTGTGTGTGTGCTATGTGAACGTGTGTCTGTGTGTTGTGTGTATGTGTGGTGTGTGTGTGTCTGTGGTGTCTGTGTGTGTCGTGTATGTTTAGTGTGTGTATGATGTGTGTGTCTGTGTGTGGTGGATGTGTGTGTCTGTGTGTATGTATGTGTGTGTCTGTGTGTGTGTGTATGTGTGTGTCTGTGTGTGTGTGTATGTGTGTGTCTGTGTGTGTGTGTATGTGTGTTGTGTGTGTCCCTCCTCTCTGCTTCTCTCCTGTTATTATAAACGATTAAATATTAATATTTAATAATTAACCTCGTCTCCTCGTATTTATTGTTGAGGATGTAATTGTTTTGTAACACACACACACCACACACTCACACACACACACACACACACACACACACACACACACACAGCAACACAAACACACAACATACACACACTCTGAAAAACGTTATATGCTTTCAAGCGTATCTTATGCATCTATTGTGTCAAAACACACAACACACACACACACACACACACACACACACACCACACAACAACACCACACACACACACACACACACACACACACCACACCACACACAGCAGCTGTGGTGACGTTGTTGTTGCCGGGCGGGTACAGTGGCTGATTGACACCCGGAACACCAGAAAGATGCTCGCACACACGCACACACACACACACACACACCACACACACACACACACACACACACACAGACGCACACACACACACACACACACACACACACACATTGACAGGAGAAGCATTCGTGAATTCATTGCTAAGTGGCTTGCCAGTGGTGTTGTGTGTTGTTGTGTTGTGTGTGTTGTTGTTTGCTTAGTGGCAGTGTGTGTGTGTGTTGTGTTGTGTGTGTTCTGTTGTGTGTGTTGTGGTGGTGTGAGTTTGGTTGTGTGTCCTGTGTGTGTGTTGTGTGTGTGTGTTGTGCTGTCCTTGTGTTGTGATGTGTGTGTGTGGTTGCTGTTCTGTTGGTGTGTGTGTGTGTGTGTTGTGTGTGTTTGATGTGTTGTGTGTCCTGTGTGTGTGTTGTGTTGTTGTGTGTGTGTTTGGTGTGTCCGTGTGTGTTGTTGTGTGTTGCTGAGTTGTGTTCTGCTGTGTGTTTGTTGTGTTGTGTTGTGTTGTGTTGTGTTGTGTGTGGTGTTGGCTGTGTTGTGTTGTGGTGTTGTGTGTTTTGTGTGTTTTGGTTGTGTGTGTGTGTTGTGTTGTGTTGTGTTGTGTGTGTTGGTTGTGTTGTGGTGTTGTGTTGTGTGCTGTGTGTTGTGCTGTTGTGGTGTTGTGTTTTTGTGTTGTGTTGTGTTGTGTTGTGTGTGTGTGTTGTGTTGTGTGTTGTGTGTGTGCTGTTGTGTGTGTGTGTTGTGTGTGTGTGTTTGGTGTTGTGTTTGTTGTGTGTGTTGTGTTGTGTGTGTTGTTTTGTGTGTTGTGTGTGTGTTTCGTGTGTGTTGTTGTTGTTTTTGTGTTGTGTGTGTGTTGTGTTTATTGTGTGTGTTGTGTTGTGTTGTTTGTGTGTTTGTGTGTGGTGTTGTGTTGTGTGTTGTAGTGTGTGTGTTGATGTGTGTGTGTATTGTGTGTTGTGTGTGTTGTGTGTCATGTGTGTTGTGTTGGTGTGCTGTTGTGTTGTGTGTATGTTGTGTGTGTTTGTGGTTGTGTGGTGTTGTGTGTTGTGTGTGTTTGTTTTGTGTTGTGTTGTGTGGGTTGGTTTAGGTTGTTTTTTGTGTGTTGTGGCTGTTTGTTGTCTTAGTGGTTAGTGTGTGTGTTTTGTGTTGTGTGTGTGTTGTTGTTGTGTGTGTCGTGTGTGTTTTGTGTTGTGTGGTGTGTGTGTGTGTTGTGTTGTGTGTTGTGTGTGTGTGTTGTGTTGTGTGTGTGTTGTCGTGTGTGTGTTTGATGTGTGTGTTGTGTTGTGTGGTTGTAGCGATTTAGCTAGTAGCATTAGCATTAGCATTAGCGTCAGCAGTCTCTCTAGCATCAGAGGCGTTCTTCAAAAACATCCCACACCCCCACACTACTATAAAAGGGCGTGTCAATTACATCTATGAGTTGGCCACGCCCCCTAATTTAAAGGGCGTGTCCTAACGACGACTATTAAGCAGGGAGTTCCCTAAACTATGTGCTTCAGAATGCACTTCCTGCTCCACACACACAGGAGGAGGAGGAGGAGGAGGAGGAGGAGGAGGAGGAGAGAGGAGGGGAGGAGGAGAGAGGAGAGAGGAGATGAGGAGAGAGGAAAGCTAGGAAGAGGAGAGAGAGAGAGACGAAGAGAGAGAGAGAGGAGAGAGGAGGGAGAGAGAGAGGAGAGAGGAAGAAGAGATGAGAAGAGAGCGAAGAGGAGAAGAGGAGAGAGAGAGGAGGAGAGGAGAGAGGTGGAGGAGGACGGAGGAGGAGGAGGAGGGAGAAGGAGAGAGGAGCAGAGGAGAGAGAGAAGAGAGAGGAGAGAGAAGGAGAGAGTGCGAGGAGAGGAGCAGCGAGGGAGGAGGAGAGAGAGGAGAAGGAGAGAGGAGAGAAGGGCGAGGAGGAGGAGAGGAGAGAGGAGAGAGGAGAGAGGTGGAGGAGGAGGAAGGCAGGAGGAGGAGCGGGAGAGAGGAGAGAGGAGTAGAGGGAGGAGGGGGAGAGAGGAGAGAGAGAGAAGAGAGAGGGCGGGAGGAAGGTGGTGGAGGAGGAGGAGAGAGGGAGGAGGAGGAGGAGAAGAGGGAGAGCAGGAGGCAGGAGGAGGAGGAGGAGGTGGGGGGTCAGAGGAGCCTCTGTTTCTATGGTGCCGGACACACCACACACCCACACACACACACACACACACAACACACACACACACACACACACACACACACACACACACACACACACACACACACACACACTGCCGTGTAGATGTGTAAGTGTGTAAGCAGACATGTTATCCGTGACACGGTCGCTCCACCCAACACCACCCTGACACCTGATACCATGTGACCCGGGATCAGGTGACCCGGGAGCAGGTCAGCTACCACGCGCTCCACCCTCTGGTGTGATGGAGCTGAGAGACAGTCTAGGGGTGATGGAGCTGAGAGACAGTCTGGGGGTGATGATGGAGCTGAGAGACAGTCTGGTGGTGGTGATGGAGCTGAGAGACAGTCTGGGGGTGGTGATGGAGCTGAGAGACAGTCTGGGGGTGATGGAGCTGAGAGACAGTCTGGTGGTGGTGATGGAGCTGAGAGACAGTCTGGTGGTGATGGAGCTGAGAGACAGTCTGGTGGTGGTGATGGAGCTGAGAGACAGTCTGGTGGTGGTGATGGAGCTGAGAGACAGTCTGGTGGTGATGATGGAGCTGAGAGACAGTCTGGTGGTGGTGATGGAGCTGAGAGACAGTCTGGTGGGTGATGGAGCTGAGAGACAGTCTGGTGGTGATGGAGCTGAGAGACAGTCTGGTGGTGGTGATGGAGCTGAGAGACAGTCTGGGTGGTGATGGAGCTGAGAGACAGTCTGGGGGTGATGGAGCTGAGAGACAGTCTGGTGGTGGTGATGGAGCTGAGAGACAGTCTGGTGGTGGTGATGGAGCTGAGAGACAGTCTGGGGGGTGATGGAGCTGAGAGACAGTCTGGGGGTGATGGAGCTGAGAGACAGTCTTGCCAATATATTTGTATATTTTGACAGTACTCTACTGTCTCTAGAGAGTCTCTAGAGGGTCTCTGAGGGTCTCAGAGGGTCTCTAGAGGGTCTCAGAGACTCTCAGAGACTCTCTAGAGGGTCTCAGAGCGTCTCTAGAGTCCCTCAGAGGGTCTCTAGAGGGTCTCAGAGACTCTCAGAGACTCTCTAGAGGGTCTCTAGAGAGTCTCAGAGCGTCTCTGAGACTCTCTGAGACCCTCTAGAGAGTCTCTATAGAGTCTCTGAGGGTCTCTAGAGGGGTCTCTAGAGGGTGGGTCCCAGGACCCCACCGGGACAGGAGCCTACCTTTATGATGCTGCTCCGGCGGGGACCCCTCGTCGTCGTCGTCGTCGTCGTGGTCGCGTCCAGCAGGGCGGTCGTCTCCGGGTCCGGTCCCCCGGCGCCGGCCAGGACCACCCCGCACCGGCGGCCGCGGGCGCTCCTGGCCGGCGCCGGGAGGATCTCCGGGGCTCCTCCGTCTCCTCCGTCTCCGTCTCCTCCGTCTCCTCTTCCTCCTCCTCCTCCGTCTCCTCCTCCTCCTCCTCCGTCTCCGTTTCTCTCCGTCATGACGACCCTGGAGGTGTCGGTCCTGGAGAACGGATCCTCAACTCCGGGATAAAGTTCACGCCGGTGTCGGGTCGGGTCTTGGGTCGGGTCGGGTCTTGTCGGGTCGGGTCTTGTCGGGTCGGGTCGGGTCGGGTCTTGTCTTGTTGTATATATAATGTATATAAGTTAGCCCCGGTGTGGACCAGTACCACCAGGCTGGGACCCCCGGGGTGCGGACGAGGCTCCCGGAGCGCAACAGGTCCCGATCTGGGGAGGCGCAACGCGGCGACCGGAACGCAGCGCAGGGGGGGGCGGAGCTCTGTTACAACCTACCCCCTGTTACAACCTACCCCGCGTTAGAGCCTACCAATGTGACGACCAAGTCCTGAATTATTATAATAATAATTAATAATAATAATGATTAATTATTATTATTAATTATTATTAATAATTATTATTATTTGTAATTATTATTACAAATATTATATTATCTTATTCTTACTTATAGTACCTTTAAGAAATATAAAATGTTCATGTGAAGAGTTCACCTCAGAGTCCTGAGGTCTTGGTGGTCTGAGGGTTGAGACCGCCAGCACCCTGTGGAATGTGGTCAGCAGGTGACGCCTATTAGCGCACCCAGACCACAGGTCGCACCTCCATGTAAGTGTGTCACCCAGCACCCAAGACCCAGCACCCAGAACCCAGGACTGAGCACCCAGGACCCAGCACCGAGGACCCAGGACTGAGCACCCAGGACCTTGCACCCAGGACTGAGCACCTATCTCCAGCACCTAGCACCCAGCTCCAAGCACCCAGGACTGAGCACCCAGGACACAGCACCGAGGACCCAGGACTGAGCACCCAGGACACAGCACCGAGGACCCAGGACTGAGCACCCAGGACCCAGCACCCAGAACCCAGGACTGAGCACCCAGGACCCAGCACCCAGAACCCAGGACTGAGCACCCAGGACCCAGCACCGAGGACCCAGGACTGAGCACCCAGGACTGAGCACCTATCTCCAGCACCCTGCACCTATCTCCCTGCACCTAGCACCCAGCTCCAAGCACCCAGGACTGAGCACCCAGGACCCAGTACTCAGTCGGACCAGACCTGCTGTCGTCCGCCAGGTGCTGAGACCAGACGAGGAGGACCGGACGAGGAGGACCGGACGAGGAGGACCGGACGAGGAGGACCAGACGAGGAGGAGGACTGGGCGAGGAGGACCGGACGAGGAGGACCGAACGAGGAGGACCGGACGAGGACGACCGGATGAGGACGACCGGACGAGGAGGACCAGACGAGGAGGACCGGACGAGGAGGACCGGACGAGGAGGAGGACCAGACGACCAGACGACCAGACGAGGAGGACCAGACGACCAGACGAGAGAGGAGGGCCTGGAGTCCAACTCTGGCCCGGAGGGAAGTTGCAGAACTTCTTACTCCACTAAGTTGTACGACAGTGGCCATCTTGTGTATGGACCCCTTCTGAGTGGTCAGAGTATGTGAGGCGTCTTCTGACAGGGCCAGGGCCAGTTCTGAACCCACGGGCCAGCGTGAACCCACCGGGCCAGAGAGCGGTTCTGAACCCACCGGGCCAGCGTGAACCCACCGGGCCAGAGAGCGGTTCTGAACCCACCGGGCCAGCGTGAACCCACCGGGCCAGAGAGCGGTTCTGAACCCACCGGGCCAGCGTGAACCCACCGGGCCAGAGAGCGGTTCTGAACCCACAGGCCAGCGTGAACCCACCGGGCCAGAGAGCGGTTCTGAACCCACCGGGCCAGCGTGAACCCACCGGGCCAGAGAGCGGTTCTGAACCCACGGGCCAGCCTGGACCCACAAGGAAAGGCCCAGACTTATTCTAAATCTAGAATAAGACACGACACATGCTGTTCTTAAATCTTAATACTTTGGACACCCTTGTGGAAATGAAAGTGAATTTCACATTTTAAATTGTATTGTTATTTGAGGATCTCACTGAACAGGGCAGATCTTAATGTCCAGATATTGCACCTTGAGTATCTGAACATGCATGGAGATCTACTAGATCTACTTCTAGATTCTGGTTCCTTCTAAACAGGTCAGTGGGTCAAAGGAGTGTGTGTGTGTGTGTGTGTGTGTGTGACCTACTTCCAGATAGGCTGAATGAATGACTCTGTTGCTAGGAGACAGCAGTGCCACTTGGAAGAAGTGATGGAGGAAGAATAAAACAAAAGTGGCCTTCATCACAGACACCAGAGCACAGGTCTAGCAGGGTGGAGGATGACCCTGTGGACCCCCCCACTCACCTTCCAGGCTGAAGTCCAGCAGCACATAGTCCAGCAGCAGGTCGCTCCTTCTGGTCTCTACCTGAGCCCTCCTCAGGGTGGAGTAGATCTTCCCCGGACTGCTGCTCTCCTCCGGCTCCTCCTCCAGCTTCCTCAAGCCGCAGCCCATCGCTGTGCTCACCTCGGGAGGTGGTCCAGCCCCTCAGGAGTCCAGCAGGAGTCCAGTGCACCAGGAGTCCAGTGCACCAGGAGCCCTTCAGGAGTCCAGTGCACCAGCAGTCCAGCGGGAGTCCAGCAGGAGCCCCTCTGGAGTCCACCAAGAGTCCAGCAGGAGTTCAGCAGGAGTCCAACAGTCCGTCCAGCAGGAGTCCCTCGGAGTCTAGCAGGAGTCCAGCAGGAGTTCCTCAGGAGTCTAGCAGGAGTCCAGCAGGAGTCCAACAAGAGTCCACCAAGAGTCCACCAAGAGTCCACCAGGAGTCCAACAGTCAGTCCAGCATGAGTCCCTCAGGAGTCTAGCAGGAGTCCAACAAGAGTCCAGCAGGAGTCCAACAGTCCGTCCAGCAGGAGTCCAACAGTCCGTCCAGCAGGAGTCCCTCAGGAGTCTAGCAGGAGTCCACCAAGAGTCCAGCAGGAGTCCAACAGTCCGTCCAGCAGGAGTCCAACAGTCCGTCCAGCAGGAGTCCAACAGTCCGTCCAGCAGGAGTCCCTCAGGAGTCTAGCAGGAGTCCACCAAGAGTCCAGCAGGAGTCCAACAGTCCGTCCAGCAGGAGTCCCTCAGGAGTCCAGCAGGAGTCCAACAGTCCGTCCAGCAGGAGTCCCTCAGGAGTCTAGCAGGAGTCCAGCAGGAGTCCAACAGTCCGTCCAGCAGGAGTCCCTCAGGAGTCCAGCAGGAGTCCAACAGTCCGTCCTGAATGATGAACTCGGAGCCGAGGACTCCGAGGAAACTTAGCGCTACGAGTTAATTAGTTAATTAATTAATTAATGAGTTTGTTGGTTCGTTAGTTCGTTCAACTAAGACTCACGAATCCACAACGCGATTAACAAACCGTAAATATAATGAATGTAATAAATATAATAAATATAATAAATATAAGAGACGCTGCGGTTCATGCGGACCAGAGAGAGACGCGCTTCAGACAGAGAGAAGAAAGAGGCGTGGCTGCTGTCGGGAGGGAGGCGCCAGGAGGGCGGAGCCAGGAGGGCGGGGCCAGGCGCCAGGAGGGAGGAGCCAGGACAAGACATCAAATTAAAAATACATGAAAACAGTTGTGTTCCATTAAGCGGTTAATTAATCAATCAGCACTCCCGTAGATCCATTTAAAATCTTTACAAATAAATATTTATTAGATAGATAGACTTTCTGACAGACCTCACTGGCAGGACTGGACCCGGGGGGGGTCTCTGACAGACCTCACTGGCAGGACTGGACCCGGGGGGGGTCTCTGACAGACCTCACTGGCAGGACTGGACCCGGGGGGGTTCTCTGACAGACCTCACTGGCAGGACTGGACCCGGGGGGGTCTCTGACAGACCTCACTGGCAAGGACTGGACCCCGGGGGGGGGTCTCTGACAGACCTCACTGGCAGGACTGGACCCGGGGGGGGGTCTCTGACAGACCTCACTGGCAGGACTGGACCCGGGGGGGGTCTCTGACAGACCTCACTGGCAGGACTGGACCCGGGGGGGGTCTCTGACAGACCTCACTGGCAGGACTGGACCCGGGGGGGGTCTCTGACAGACCTCACTGGCAGGACTGGACCCGGGGGGGTCTCTGACAGACCTCACACATGCCTGGTGAAGGTTGGTCCTGCTGCTAAACTAGTTACTCAACTAGTCTTCATCACCTCTGATCCACATGCCTGGTGAAGGTTGGTCCTGCTGCTAAACTAGCCACTCGACTAGTCTTCATCACCTCTGATCCACATGCCTGGTGAAGGTTGGTCCTGCTGCTAAACTAGTTACTCGACTAGTCTTCATCACCTCCGATCCACATGCCTGAAGGTTGGTCCCTGCTGCTAAATAGCCCGACTGGTCCTGCTGCTAAACTAGCCACTTCGACTAGTCTTCAATCACCTCTGATCCACAATGCTTGGTGAATGGTGGTCCTGCTGGTACAAACTATGGCCACGTTGAACTAGCTCCCTTCAATCACCTCTTGATCCACAATGCCTGGTGAAGGTTGGTCCTGCCCTACTAAAACCTAGCCACTTCGACTAGGTCTTCATCACCTCCGATCCACATGCCTGGTGAAGGTTGGTCCTGCTACTAAACTAGTTACTCAACTAGTCTTCATCACCTCCGATCCACATGCCTGGTGAAAGGTTGGTCCTGCTGCTAAACTAGTTACTCAACTAGTCTTCATCACCTCCGATCCAACATGCTTGGTGAAGGTTGGTCCTGCTACTAAAACTAGCCACTCGACTAGTCTTCATCACCTCCGATCCACGATGCTTGGTGAAGGTTGGTCCTGCTACTAAACTAGTTACTCAACTAGTCTTCATCACCTCCGATCCACATGCTTGGTGAAGGTTGGTCCTGCTACTAAACTAGTTACTCAACTAGTCTTCATCACCTCTGATCCACATGCTTGGTGAAGGTTGGTCCTGCTACTAAACTAGTTACTCAACTAGTCTTCATCACCTCTGATCCACATGCCTGGTGAAGGTTGGTCCTGCTGCTAAACTAGTTACTCAACTAGTCTTCATCACCTCCGATCCACATGCTTGGTGAAGGTTGGTCCTGCTGCTAAACTAGCCACTCAACTAGTCTTCATCACCTCCGATCCACATGCCTGGTGAAGGTTGGTCCTGCTGCTAAACTAGTTACTCAACTAGTCTTCATCACCTCTGATCCACATGCCTGGTGAAGGTTGGTCCTGCTGCTAAACTAGCCACTCGACTAGTCTTCATCACCTCCGATCCACATGCCTGGTGAAGGTTGGTCCTGCTGCTAAACTAGCCACTCAACTAGTCTTCATCACCTCCGATCCACATGCCTGGTGAAGGTTGGTCCT
>PIJE02006445.1:0-15203 GCA_002895965.2 Coryphaenoides rupestris
GAGCCAGTGGAGAAACATTCCACTGCTCATCTTACTGGTATGATGTTGCATGTGACAAATAAAACCTTGAACTTGCACGTATTTGTATACGTACTTGTATACACTGCACAATAAGACCAGCAATCAAGCAGCCTACTAGTTCCACCACTGTTAATAATCTATATAAATTAAATAAACTAAATAATTACAATAATAATCAAAACAATGTCTTTTACAGTATTATTCACAATTTTTTTTAAATAGTTTTTTTTATTGTAGCAGGTCCATGTGAGGAACGGTCGATTTGGTTTCCACCACTAGCAGGCGCCCGCCGCGGAGATTTCAACTTTCCACACATTTCCTCCCAGCCAGCCAGGCCTTATGTCTCTCTCTCTCTGTCATTTCATTTCCTGGTCTTGCTGGAAACACGAAGCGAGAGCAGTGCAGTGACTGCAGGACACACGAGGCACAAGACAAGGCATTAGACATTCAACATTAGAACCATGTCAGCACCAGCCCCGGGCTCCAGTAAGCCGACCCAGGCCGACGCTGCTGCCCCAAAGAAGAAGCGGGGGCCGGGCGCGCTGGCCACGGCCTACCTGGTCATCTACAACGTTGTAATGACAGCAGGGTATGTACTGTACTCTAATTCACTGTAATTAATGACTGGATTGGCTTTAGATAGATTAGTGATCGGAGCGGATACTGTATATTATATCTTTTTATTATTATTATTATTATTATTTACAAATGTTTTTATTATTATTATTATTATTATATATTTTTTCCCTAGGTCCAACATACAATTACAACAATACCCTAAAGACAAAAATAAACAAAGATACTTCCAATTTGACATAATGATTAAATCAATAATAAAGAGAGACACCCATGCAGATAGTAGATAGTAGTAGAGAGGTAGATTGAAATGTGCTGACAAATAGTATGGAG
Source organism: Coryphaenoides rupestris (assembly GCA_002895965.2). Classification (NCBI taxonomy): domain Eukaryota; kingdom Metazoa; phylum Chordata; class Actinopteri; order Gadiformes; family Macrouridae; genus Coryphaenoides; species Coryphaenoides rupestris. The sequence goes on from PIJE02006445.1 coordinate 931, forward strand.
AGTATTGACCAAGAATGCAACATCTTTTATTATTATTATTATTATTATTATTATTATTATTATTATTTCTTTAGCTATTTGTCCTCTAATGTCTTAGCTTTAGCCATGCAAGTAATCAATTCCCTCTAAATGTCTACCATTGTGTATATTATGCATGCCTTTTTTGCAGAGTGTGAGTGTGCTGGGTTTGGTGGCTTCTCCCCCAACCAGTTAGGTCACATTTGAATCGTTGAGCTAGGGGTTGTCTTTTAAAATGTACTACAATAGTTGCATTTGACTTGCAAACTAACTGGGGAGACAGGGTTGGATTCCTGTTCAGCTGCCCATGCCCCATTCCCTATGCATTTGCCAACACTTCCCCCTATCACTTGGATAACTGGTTTCACTGGTGTACTGATACTGATTAGATAATAGTTCTTTGCGTGGTGTCTGCCTGCATGTGAACTCTGTTCCCCCTCTAGGTGGCTGGTGATTGCCGTGGGCCTGGTGCGAGCGTACCTGGCCAGAGGCAGCTACCACGGTCTCTACTACTCTATAGAGAAACCCCTGAAGTTCTTCCAGACCGGTGCTGTTCTGGAGGTCAGTGCAGTACAGGGCCAGAGTTTCTGTCCCCAGAGTGTACACCCCCACCCCCATACAGCTCCCTCCCTCCCCTTCCCTCCCAGTCACTGCGCCAAACCGCTGAAGAGTAGACAACTTGTCCTTGTCTGAGTCTGGTATGCATGCTATAGCGTGCTGTGCTTTAGTCACGTTCCCTGCACATTACCTCCTGGCCCCTGGCTCCACTGTAGAACGCGACGTGCCTATTTGGATCGAGAACACCGAAAAGTATTAACACGTTTAATCCCCCAGTTTTCCAAAGCTTCTTTATCAACAACACCCATCTCACCATATGGCTCACTTTGTCACACACACACCCTGCGTACTTTGCAGAAGGTGTGTGTGTTACGGCCCGCTAGGCAGGGCCTTGTATTTTGTTTCCATTTTGTGTGTTTTCTTTTTCTTTGTTTCCTGCAGGAGTGGACCTGCTTAATTGCTTCCACAGGTGTATGCTATGAAGCAATTAAGCCGGTCCTCTGCTATAAGAGTGCAGCTGCTCCTCCTCTCATGGCAGGCAGCATTGTGGCAGACCTGTGGCATCGGAGTTGTTTGGAACCGCTGGCCGAGTGACGTGTGGCTTGACAGAGGGCACGTCATATTCGTTGTTGGAACCGTTGTTGGACCAACCGTCGCTCTTCCCCACACAAAACATAATCATGTCTATTTACAAATTCACTTCCTTGTTCATGAACGTTAGGAATACGCATCTTATATTTGCAGTTGCACCGTATTGTTAAATTCTCACTGTACTAAAAACATATGACTTTAATGTAATAATATATTATGAAATAGTAATACTTTCTGCAATGTTTACTCATTCTTGCAAAAAACGAAAAGGCAAATCATCACTAAAAGGAACTGCAATTCTTTGAGAAAAGCTATTACAAAATCAAGTTATTATGGATGGATAGGTCGATGGGTAGATGAGCACTTTTATTTTCAAGGGCAATTACTTTGTTGCATCATAACAAGACAAAATTAAATTGCAGTTGACAAGAAATTCAAAGTGCGCAAAGTAAAAATAAAATAAAGATTCTAAAAAAGGACTCGTGGTTCTATGTTCTAGAGCAGGGAAGTGTGGTGGTGCGCGAGCTGCCTCTAGGGGGTGCGTGAGAGGAAAAATTTAATGGTGGTCTAATGGTGTAATAATTTCAATTTTTTTTAAGTGGGATTTTACACAAAATAAAAAATGAATTATAAAAATTCCCTGTAAGATCCCTTGTAAGATTTAAATTTCAAATTAAAACCTTACAATTTAATAAATAAATGTACCCGTACCACCCGTACCCATACGTGGTGGATCGTGATGTGTAACTTTATTATAATTTGATTCAGATTAATGGTGTTCTAATTTCCGTAACCGCTATGTATGGTTAATTGTAAATTAAATGTGATGCAATCTGCCTCTGAGCCTGTGCTGTGTCCTCGCCATCCTTATTGCTCTTTAAAAGTGACGCCTTGTGGAACTGACATTTATTGAAACTTTGTTGCAGTGTTTCAGTTTCATTCGAATGTGAGAGCGCATTGTTGAGATCTCTTGATTATTTAGTTACGTGTGTTCTGATCATGTGTTCATGATTAAAGATGATGCATTTAATGCGGCTATAAATAGGCTCTGTTGCGTTTTTTGTTTTTTTTGAAGGTGTGGGGGATTGGGGGTGCGTGAACCCGGTCGGGATGTAGAAGGGGGTGCGTGGCCTAAAAAGTTTGGGAACCGCTGTTCTAGAGGGTTACGGAGTTAAAATGGTGAAATAAATGGATAGATGGCTAGAGATGCAGACCCGCTACAATCCACAATCCAATCCACAAAATCTTGTATTTGGCTTAATATAGTTGTTTGCCCTCTTGGAAGTCCAGAGGCAAGTCTAATAACTGCTCAAGAGAAAATATTAAATACAAAAAAAACCTCAAAGCAAAACATTTTTTCAATCTTTTCTTCATAAACGTGTCTCAGATTTGCTGCCCGGAGCCGGAGTTGTTCTTTATTTGTTCAGTGACCCCCAAAGAACTGCTATTATTCTTGTGTTCTACTCATCAGAAGCCTGATCAATGTGTGCGACCAACCGCCATTGTTTTCATTTCCTTCAGCTATCCCCAAATGGGTTTTTCTATATATATGTATATATATATTGTGACACACTCGAGCTGGGGTAGAGTGTGCGTGGGACTGAAACTAATCAAATCAGGGTCCACAACAAAATACATGAAATACAACCTTTTATTGTCTGTTTCAGGGGATAGAGAGGTAGGGGGTTTTTCTATTGGCCACGGCCACTTCACAGTCCGAGGGAATCGTCGATGTCCATAAGCAGGGTTCGGTACACGGAGGCGGATTCTCAGACGGATCAGGATTCGGCGAGGCGTAGGGTAGTCAGACAGGCGGGGGTTGTTCACGGGGCGGGTTCTCAGGCGGTCCAGGGGGTCAGCACACAGCAGGGTTCTCAGACGGTCCAGGGGTTCAGCACACAGCAGGGTTCTCCTTCCGACATGGATCATACACAGCACTTCAGTCAATCTCTCTCTATTAATGATTACTCCCATACTCCTACCCCGTGTGTGTGTGAGACTTCCCTTTTTGTGTGTCCGTCAATTAACGCGTTGCTTGTCTCCCGCTGGGCTCCGTCGACGAGGTACAGGTGTTCTGCATCCCAGTGATTGGGATGACGTCACCGGACTTCCATATTTGGGCATGAGCGTTAATACCGGGAAGGGCACATATCTGTGGTTCCTCACCTCTCCTCTCTTTTTTTTCCCACCTTCCTTCATCTACCAAGGCAACGGTTGTTGAGTGACGCCATTGGCTGTCTTTGTGGGTGGGGTGAGAGAGGAAGGGGCAGGGGGAGATGGTGGGGTGAGGTGGGTGGGTGGGTGGGTGCTCTCAGCTGTTGCTATGAGACAAATGACTATTGTGTTCGCCCTCCGCGTCTCCTACACGAGGAGGAGACAGAGGTACGGTTGTCACGGCTACTAAGGTGCTCTTCTCCATTAGCGATGCCGCGATTAGCACGGTGAGCTCAAGGCGGTCACATCGGTCGCACTTGCAACTTGGTTTGTTTGCTGTCGCCGCTGCAGTTTATTCTCGTGCGTTGCTTCATGCTAAACTATTTATAACGTAACTTTGGATGTTAGGAGTGGAGGTACTGATCAAATCGGTCGCCCTGTCATCCACGGTGGCTGTTTATGAATTCAAAGCCAAGTTCAAGAATTCAGCTCATGCCATCGTAATGTGTCATTTATTCATGTTATTAGATGACTGACTGTGTAACCAGCGACTAAATAGCCTTGCGTCTTCTAAACCTGTTATTGTAACGTGTTACGCTAAAGCCAGATTTTTTTTGGTCGTTATGGTGTCTAAATTAATTATGTAACCAAAGCGACAAAAGAGCATAGCTGTCAAGTCAAAGCTTACTTGTTATCAACTGCAGAGTTATCAACTTGATAAACTAATGACCACAGCAGCAGTTGCTTAGTTCACCCCGTCGGGAGCTAAGTCATGCTGTGACTAACCGGCGTGGTTGTAAAAGGGACTAGAGTTATTTCTTGTCGTGACAACGGTAAGCTTTTGCTCCATAACCTTTTCGATTTTAAGAGCAACACTTTCATCAAAATGTTTTCGACCAATCACGTTGCTGGAGGTGCTTCTGCAATAACGTAGTAGGGCTGCTGGATCTGACGATCGATCGGGATGAGGTCCTCAGATCGGTCCTTTCGTCTTGAAGTTGAGATGCCCTCACCGCTGGACTCTCTCCCTCTCCGCCCCGTAGGTACACCTTCTTCATCGTGCTGTACCCCATGGGCGTGAGCGGGGAGCTGCTGACCATCTACGCCGCACTGCCCTATGTGCAGAAGACGGGCCTGTACTCCGTCACGCTGCCCAACAAGTACAACTTCTCCTTTGACTACTTCACATTCCTCACGCTCACCATGGTGTCCTACATTCCCCGTGAGTGGCGCGCACACACACCACCCCAGCTCTACTTCCACATGTTGCGACAGAGGAAGAAAGTGCTGGGCCACGTCGACGACTACAGCAAATTGGAGTAAGCGAGCGAGCCGACAGGCCAACGTCGTCAATCGTCGTCGCGAAACGGGAGCAGCGAACAGCAGACTTTGCAACAAAAAATAAACCCACAGAAAATGCACAGCCCACAACGGAAAACCGGTCCTGCGAGTTCACATCAGAATCCCACATTTTATTTGTGTTGATTTATAATGGCTTGATATACTGGTCTGACGGTTTTTGTTTCCTTTTTACATTTTCCTTTGCAAGTATTCCGCTTCACAATCGTCACACACGTTTGCATCTGAGGGATTTTAAGCACGTTTTGTTTTTTTTCATTTTTCAATCAAACGCGATGCGTCTGTCGATTCGGAAAGCGTGCCGATGTAGAGAAATGGCCGCGCTCGCCATCGCATACGAGGGAGAATCGACGTCATGTTTGCACGGCGTGTAGCATCACACTGCTAACAAACGCTACGGCAGAACAAACTCTGCACTGACAGAAACGCACTGCTCTCTTGTAGCACCGTAGGAGACCAGATGTGTCAATTGATTCCTCCACCTATACCTAACAACGCCTATTTAGTTTTTAAGAAGTAGCAGTAGCAGTTGTGTGTGACACACGCATCATTCCACACAAGTTCCTTTCATGTCCAGGACATAGGCCTGTTTAAAGCGTTATAGAATATACATTCCTACTTTGTTTTAATTTCTTCGTTGCATAAGGCATCCTTTTGATTACATTCCTTGATTAGGTTCATTTAATAAAACCTGTTCTGGTTTTTGTGCTTGCATAAGTTTCTGTTTTTTCTTCTGTGCTCAGAGAGGTAGTGACTTGGGCTGGTAAAGGGGGCACCATCCCCCACATCTGAATCATGAATTATCTTTCGAAGTAGCATTGATATTGGCGGTTTTAATGTAACATAGATCCTTTCCGGTGGCTCTGTAGGACAGTCAGTCGTTTGTGTCGGTGGTGTGACCTGAGGTAGAAAAGATCATGTCTCGTCTGTCCTGTCTGAAATTTTTTTTTGTTTTGTTTTTGTGTTCATGTACATTTACTGAGCAACCTAATTTACCTGCAGACAGCTTTAAACCTGCTCATGTATTTTAATACTAGTACTTTTGACAAAGGGCCGACTTGTTGAAGGCTTTCCCTTCCTTTGTATTTATATTTATAAAATTGTCGATTGTTAAAACGTATGCTTAAAGGGTTTTGATTATCTGATTTAGATTTGTTTATAAAGAGTGGCTTAACACATTTTTGCCTGTAAGTTTAATCCCAGCTATACAACAACTCTAAGATACTACTGCTGTAGCAAACAACCAGGGCTGATTTAAATGCTCAGGCTGATCTTCACAACTGTGTTTCTCATGTCACTCCAACTGCGACGATGCTACGATAAAAGACTTGACGACAACACACACACACACACACACACAAAGCATGTGTGCGACGGCAGCCGTGTTGATGCCAGCAAGCGTAATTACAAACGTAGATTGCTTTGAGGATTAGCTGATGAAAATGCATAAATTAATGTCATTAATTACTTTCAATGGCCGATTAAAAAACAACAACATTGCAGACAAGATCAAAACAATGTGTCAATGATGTATGTGTACTGGAGACATGAGACGTGCTCTTTCTTGATATTGACGTTGTTTTCTTCTTTTGCCGGGATAAAGAGACAGCATGGTCCACTATGCAGTACATGCTGGAGGGCGGCTCAGTGTGCATGATCACGTCAAATAATCCGTGGGGCTGATATCGTGGCAAACAGAAGCATGTGAAATCCTACTCAAAAAAACAAACCTGTGTACAACCGAAGGACGTTCACCCTTTTGATACCTGATGATGATGGTGGTGATGAGCATGGGACCAGCAGCCTTTGTAATTATTATTACGAACAATAATTATCCTCCTCTATATTTACAATAAACTTACAATATCAGAAGTCTGACAGTGGTTTTCATTCTTGTGCTTCGTCATTTGAGACAGAGTGCGTGCTTTGAAGTTCAGTGAAATAATAATATAGAGCTATACTGTATATACACACTCACATAAAAATAAGAGGTAATCATTTACCTATAGCTGGGAGATTGAAGTCAGCATGATATGGATGCAGCATACCAACGGAGACCTTAACAATGCTAGATACACATAATATATGCCATAATTACTGTCATGGATAACTGTGTGTGTGTGTGTGTGCTCTCCTTAATTGCACCGGTGACTCACTCGCTAAGTTCTGAAATGTTGTAGGTGGTCACATTCTCAGTTCTTTCTTAGTTTAACATGTCTTCTGTCTGCAGCATCACACACACACGCACGCACGCACACACGCACACAATTCTCAGATCAACACACCACGTGGAGGTTCACCCATGAGCTCACTAGGGGGCAGCAGAGTTCCTTGCAAAACCTTGCACAAACCCTCGGCGGTTTGTTTTGAGTCGTAGTAAATACCACTTAATCCCAGAGTTGTTTTGCAAGGTTTAAAAAAGACAAACCCTGCTTGACCTCGAGCCCCTCGAAGTGCACTTGAAAGGTGAGTAGCAATTATGTGCAAAGAAGAGGCCAAACATTGTCTTGGTGGATTGTTTTTTGTGTGTGCCAGACACACACACACACACACACACAATTACACACACATAATTGCATGTTTTTGACATGATTTTACATAATTTTGATTATATTATTATATATTAATATTTCGGAATATGCATTCCGAAATATTATATTGTGGTGAAGAGGGAGCTGAGCCGGAAGGCGAAGCTTTCGATTTACTGGTCCATCTACGTTCCAACCCTCACCTATGGTCACGAGCTTTGGGTAGTGACCGAAAGAATGAGATCGCGGATACAAGCGGCCAAAAGTCTAAGAAAGTGTGTGTGGGGGGTCTCTCACAGCTGGGCCCCCAGGATGTGAGCAGAAGTGTAGCCCCTGGGTTATAACACACATCTGTGGGATAAAAGGAAAAATCTGGGAGTTGTTGGCCTCTGCATGTTTTATATGCAATTTTTTTTCTACTAGGACTGTACATTTGTAAATCTGTTAGTTTATTTGTATTATTCTGTTTATTTCGCTATTGTTTTATTGTATTGCTATGCAAACTGGCACAAGCATTTCCTTATCTTATCTTATCTTATGGGCAACCAAGGGATATTTGCATAAGACAACATACCTTTTCATTGATTGATAAAACAAGCCTATTATATTTTTGTTTATCTCAAGGGAAGAACAACAATACTATAGACAGTTCCAAATAGAAACAATGGTGCTGTGTCGTTTCAGAGTGTGTGTGTGTGTGTGTGTGTGTGTGTGTGTGTGTGTGTGTGTGTGTGTGAGTGTGTGAGTGTGTGTGTATGTGTACTGTATGTATAGGCTATTGCTTCCAAACCACTCAATAAGGCTCCAAGATAGGGTAATAGACATAAGATAAACTGGCAAATGAGCAGATGCTATATCTCAGGCATACATTGATTAGACTAGAGCAGGGGTCGGGAACCTATGGCTCTTTCGATGACGTCATATGGCTCCCAGACAATTTTGACGGGAGCGCCGGCGCTCCCAAAACACTCGTCTATTTCAAACTACCGTAACTCCTCGAGCGTTTGTGCGATCGAGGAAATTCCAACGGTTTCTGAAAGCAGAGGAGCTGCGCTTTCCAACCATATAAACTCGACGGGTTTGCGCAGAAGAGTTGCGCAAAAAGTTGTAGGATTAAGTTGAGAAGCCGGGGGAGCAGAAGTGTAACCCCTATAACATCACATCTGTGTGATAAAAAGGAAAAATCTGGGAGTTTGTTGGCTCTGCATGGTTATTGCCAATAGTTTTTGCTGACTGTACATTTGTTATATTATTTGTATTATTCTGTTTATTTCTCTATTGTTTATTGTATTGCTATGCAAACTGGCACAATAATTTTCTTATCTTATCTTATGGGCAACCAAGGTACATTTGCACAAGACAACATACCTTTTGATTTGATTGATGTAAACAAGCCTATTATATTTTTATTGATCTCGAGGGAAGAACAACAAAATTACAGACAGTTCCAAATAGAAACAATGGTGCCGTGGTCGTTTCAGAAGAACATTTGAAAGTAAAGTCATCTGTCAGTGGTGTGTGTGTGTGTGTGTGTACTGTATGTATAGGCTATTGCTTCCAAACCACTCAATAAGGCTCCAAGAGTTAATAGACATAAGATAAACTGGCAAATGAGCAGATGCTATATCTCAGGCATACATTGATTAGACTATAGGATGCTTTTGTGTCCCTGTCTCCTAGTCCCGTGACAAATAAGCCCGACCCCCCTTTCCTTGTTGATTTTTCCTATTTATTTATTTATTATGTAATACATCTGGATTCATAGGCTATATTCCACATTTCGACATTCTCCAGAACTGTTTTTTTTATCTTTATTATGTATATAGTCCTATTTTCAGTGTATATATTTTTTTCTCTTCTTGCTATTTCTTGCCTACTTTTGTCTATGTCTGTGGCCTGCCATGTCACAATAAGAGTTTCACTGTACAGAATGGCCCTGTGTTGTGATGTAGATGTGACAAATAAAACAGTAAAACACTTTGACTATGACCTTTTACTCGAAAGGATGTAGGCCTACACCATCTCCACACTGCTTGACTTAATCCACCATATTCATTACATTGACTCAAAATACTAATGCATATTCCATCCATCCATCCATTTGCGTCCGCTTATCCGGGGTCGGGTCGCGGTGGCAGCCGGCTAAGCAGGGCCCCCCAGGCTTCCTTCTCCCCAGCCACACTCTCTAGTTCGTCCTGGGGGATCCCGAGGCGTTCCCAGGCCAGACGAGATATATAATCTCTCCAGCGGGTTCTGGGTCTGCCCCGGGGTCTCCTCCCAGTTGGACGTGCCCGGAAAACCTCCAAAGGGAGGCGCCCGGGGGGGCATCCTAATCAGATGCCCGAACCACCTCAGCTGACTCCTTTCGATGCGGAGGAGCAGCGGCTCTACTCCGAGCTCCCTCCGGATGTCTGAGCTCCTCACCCTATCTCTAAGGCTGAGCCCAGCCACCCTGCGGAGGAAACTCATTTCGGCCGCTTGTATCCGCGATCTCATTCTTTCGGTCACTACCCAAAGCTCATGACCATAGGTGAGGGTTGGAACGTAGATGGACCAGTAAATCGAAAGCTTCGCCTTCCGGCTCAGCTCCCTCTTCACCACAATATAATATTTCGGAATGCATATTCCGAAATATTAATATATAATAATATAATCAAAATTATGTAAAATCATGTCAAAAACATGCAATTATGTGTGTGTAATTGTGTGTGTGTGTGTGTGTGTGTCTGGCACACACAAAAAACAATCCACCAAGACAATGTTTGGCCTCTTCTTTGCACATAATTGCTACTCACCTTTCAAGTGCACTTCGAGGGGCTCGAGGTCAAGCAGGGTTTGTCTTTTTTAAACCTTGCAAAACAACTCTGGGATTAAGTGGTATTTACTACGACTCAAAACAAACCGCCGAGGGTTTTGTGCAAGGTTTTGCAAGGAACTCTGCTGCCCCCTAGTGAGCTCATGGGTGAACCTCCACGTGGTGTGTTGATCTGAGAATTGTGTGCGTGTGTGCGTGCGTGCGTGTGTGTGTGATGCTGCAGACAGAAGACATGTTAAACTAAGAAAGAACTGAGAATGTGACCACCTACAACATTTCAGAACTTAGCGATGAGTCACCGGTGCAATTAAGGAGAGCACACACACACACACACAGTTATCCATGACAGTAATTATGGCATATATTATGTGTATCTAGCATTGGTAAGGTCTCCGTTGGTATGCTGCATCCATATCATGCTGACTTCAATCTCCAGCTATAGGTAAATGATTACCTCTTATTTTTATGTGAGTGTGTATATACAGTAAGCTCTATATTATTATTCACTGAACTTCAAAGCACGCACTCTGTCTCAAATGACGAAGCACAAGAATGAAAACCACTGTCAGACTTCTGATATTGTAAGTTTATTGTAAATATAGAGGAGGATAATTATTGTTCGTAATAATAATTACAAAGGCTGCTGGTCCCATGCTCATCACCACCATCATCATCAGGTATCAAAAGGGTGAACGTCCTTCGGTTGTACACAGGTTTGTTTTTTTTGAGTAGGATTTCACATGCTTCTGTTTGCCACGATATCAGCCCCACGGATTATTTGACGTGATCATGCACACTGAGCCGCCCTCCAGCATGTATGCATAGTGGACCATGCTGTCTCTTTATCCCGGCAAAAGAAGAAAACAACGTCAATATCAAGAAAGAGCACGTCTCATGTCTCCAGTACACATACATCATTGACACATTGTTTTGATCTTGTCTGCAATGTTGTTGTTTTTTAATCGGCCATTTGAAAGTAATTAATGACATTATTTATGCATTTTCATCAGCTAATCCTCAAAGCAATCTACGTTTGTAATTACGCTTGCTGGCATCAACACGGCTGCCGTCGCACACATGCTTTGTGTGTGTGTGTGTGTGTGTGTTGTCGTCAAGTCTTTTATCGTAGCATCGTCGCAGTTGGAGTGACATGAGAAACACAGTTGTGAAGATCAGCCTGAGCATTTAAATCAGCCCTGGTTGTTTGCTACAGCAGTAGTATCTTAGAGTTGTTGTATAGCTGGGGATTAAACTTACAGGGCAAAAATGTGTTAAGCCACTCTTTATAAACAAATCTAAAATCAGATAATCAAAACCCTTTAAGCATACGTTTTAACAATCGACAATTTTATAAATATAAATACAAAGGAAGGGAAAGCCTTCAACAAGTCGGCCCTTTGTCAAAAGTACTAGTATTAAAATACATGAGCAGGTTTAAAGCTGTCTGCAGGTAAATTAGGTTGCTCAGTAAATGTACATGAACACAAAAACAAAACAAAAAAAAATTTCAGACAGGACAGACGAGACATGATCTTTTCTACCTCAGGTCACACCACCGACACAAACGACTGACTGTCCTACAGAGCCACCGGAAAGGATCTATGTTACATTAAAACCGCCAATATCAATGCTACTTCGAAAGATAATTCATGATTCAGATGTGGGGGATGGTGCCCCCTTTACCAGCCCAAGTCACTACCTCTCTGAGCACAGAAGAAAAAACAGAAACTTATGCAAGCACAAAAACCAGAACAGGTTTTATTAAATGAACCTAATCAAGGAATGTAATCAAAAGGATGCTTATGCAACGAAGAAATTAAAACAAAGTAGGAATGTATATTCTAATAACGCTTTAAACAGGCCTATGTCCTGGACATGAAAGGAACTTGTGTGGAATGATGCGTGTGTCACACACAACTGCTACTGCTACTTCTTAAAAACTAAATAGGCGTTGTTAGGTATAGGTGGAGGAATCAATTGACACATCTGGTCTCCTACGGTGCTACAAGAGAGCAGTGCGTTTCTGTCAGTGCAGAGTTTGTTCTGCCGTAGCGTTTGTTAGCAGTGTGATGCTACACGCCGTGCAAACATGACGTCGATTCTCCCTCGTATGCGATGGCGAGCGCGGCCCATTTCTCTACATCGGCACGCTTTCCGAATCGAACAGACCGCATCGCGTTTGATTGAAAATGAAAAAAAACAAAACGTGCTTAAATCCCTCAGATGCAAACGTGTGTGACGATTGTGGAAGCGGAATACTTGCAAAGGAAAATGTAAAAAGGAAACAAAAACCGTCAGACCATATATCAAGCCATTATAAATCAACACAAATAAAATGTGGGATTCTGATGTGAACTCGCAGGACCGGTTTTCCGTTGTGGGCTGTGCATTTTCTGTGGGTTTATTTTTTGTTGCAAAGTCTGCTGTTCGCTGCTCCCGTTTCGCGACGACGATTGACGACGTTGGCCTGTCGGCTCGCTCGCTTACTCCAATTTGCTGTAGTCGTCGACGTGGCCCACACACACACACACACACACACACGCGCGCGCGCTCGCACCAATCCAAAGCTTCCGGAGGAGAGAGCGCGCGCGTCACATATCACACTCAGCCACCAGCCCCACCACAGACCGGGAGCGGGAGCGGGGGAGCGACACGACCGGCGAACCAATGAGAAACGTGGACGCGTGAGTCAGCCCCTCGCCGCCCGTCCAATAGAAACGTCGGGAGGGGGCGGAGCAATCAGCAGCAACGGTAAAAAAAATAAAATAAAAAAAATAAAAGAACGCGTCGTTTCAATGAAGTCATCGTCGCTCTGGGGCGTTGGAGACCTGGTTGTTGTCGTCGTCGTGGTATAAGTTAGAGAGGTTCACAGCATGATGAGACCCGGACGACACAACACCGGGCCTGCTGGGGAAGCTGTGGATGCCTGATGGTGCTACGACGACTCCCGCACCACGGACGACCCCGCCGCCGGCTGCTGCTAACGCCACCACCACCACCACCAAGACCACCGCCACCAGGGGGTCTCTTTTCTGCTGCTGCTGGGGTGCTTTCGGACGGTAGTGGTGATGGAGACGGGGTCTTGGTCATTCATTCGGCGCGCTGCAGGCAGGCAGGCGTGCTGATGATTGTGATGATTGGGATCGTGATGGTGATAATGATGACAAGCCCGAATGTGTAGGGTGTAGGTAGGAGGCTGCTGTGGGATGTAAGGCTGTGGGATCGACATGACGTGACGGGTCGTGTGTTGATGCCACAAACACACACACACACACACACACACACACACAGGTGGAGGTGCAGGTTGCAGTGTTGCATCGCGACTTGAGGAGAAAGCCGCGTTGAGATTGGGATCTAACACAAACAAACAAGCAAGCAAGCAACCAAACAATCACGGACATTCCCCGCGCAGACACACGTGAGATACTGCAGATACCGTTGACGGTAATGCGCCAGCACATCACGACATGGACATGGACCTTCATCATGGATCGCTGAGTTGCATAATAATGGAGGCGGTTCTCCGGTGTGTCATCCTCTCCGGTGTGTCCTCCTCTCTCCTCTCTCCTACGGACGCCCCCTACGGACCCCCTCCCACCCCCAAGGTTTTTTTTTTTCTTATTCCCAGGACCACTCACGGGTATATATATTTCTACCATCATTTATGGACATTTTCAGAAACGGATTTTGATGTATAGGCTTCATACATCATGCAATTTGCATCCTGTCACACATCAATCACTTATTTACACATAACACCAAATCCAGAGCTAAATGCAACTTGGAGAAACCAATCCATCCATTTGGTTTGTCTTCTAGGTGCCAGATCCTTGGGACTACTAATCACACTCAGATGTTGATTTGAAGTAAACTATTTAAAAGTTGATCTAAACTCCTACCAGAGCCCTTCCCCCTCCATCATCATCATCATCATCATCATCACCACCATGTCCAGGTCCAATAGTGTCAGCCCACCCGGTGTGGTGGCGGCGCCCGGGCTTAGGGGAGGGACCGAGCACAGATCCGCTTGGGGCGAATTGGCAGCATCATCATCATCGGAGGCTGCCGCTGCTGTGGCCAACGGATGCCCATCATACCCGGTCTCCCGGTCCCACAACAACCACCACACCAGCAGCAGCAGCCGACTATGGCGAGATGAGGACGGGCGATCCTCGACTACAGTCAGCCGGGTCAGCTTCAGGTCCAGCAGCAGGGCAGCCTGGCAGGAACATGGGGAGAGGAGGAGGGAG
>PIJE02006446.1:5000-15201 GCA_002895965.2 Coryphaenoides rupestris
TTCTCGATAAAAGTTTAAATGTCAGAAATGAGCTGTCTGGGCTTTTTATAAACTCTCCCCGACACCGCCTCCTCACCGGTGCATGCATGGGACTGCATCATTCATCATTCTGCGCTGGTAAATAAAACATTTTCTTTTTTATATAAGCGATAGCAGACGAGAAGAAGAGGCAAGTAGCAGCCCTTCGCATCTGCAGTGCATGCTGGGTATTTTCCGTTAGCTCGTATATCACCGGTTCCCAGACGCCCAAACGCAATTTCCGTCACTTTCTTACTTCGCGTGAGCCGTGACCGACGGTCAACGTTCAAGAACAAAAAGATGCGGAGGAGAAAAAAGAACGAACGACGAGGAGAATAAAGAATATTGATATTGAGGCGTTTCGACCTCGCCGACTCCATCGACGGAACAACCTTCTGACGTTAACCACCCGCGTCCGCTAAGTGCTCCTCCGCACACCTATTTGGGTCCCGATGCATTAAAGAGACCCACTTCAACTTAACGGCCTTCTGGAGAGCCTAGCCCGGCCTCAATAAAGTGTACGGCTATATATGAGTCCCTATTACTTACTTACAATTAATAATGCATGGGTCCCTGCCTCCTGCCTCCACCACCACCACCAACCAGCAGCACCACCAGCACCACGGTGGCCTGGCTGGCTAGCATGAACACTGTTGGGCCTTCTCATTCATTTTTTAGTTTTTGTGTTGTCTGCAACCCATGGCTTGGAAAGTGGGGCCGATGACCTAAACCAGCGGGGCCCCAATAGGAGTATTGGAGGTATGGCAGGCCGGGGTAAATGAGTTAGCAGTATGAGGAAGGGTATGGAGGGAAGGGTATGAGGGAAGCGGGTATGAGCGCGCGAAGGGTATTGAGGGAAGGGTATGAGGGAGCGAGGAGGTTATTTTGTTTTGTTTGTTTTTTTGGTTAGATGCCGCTTAGATTCCTGAACCACACCACACACACACACACCACTGCATCCAGCCGACAGCCGACAGCAACCGTGACAACAGGAGTACGCGTCTAATGATGCACAGAACAGAGATGTTCGCCTGATCCTCGGCGCCCTGGGCACCGCAGGACCACACACTGGCACAGAGGGAGTCCAGCAAACACACACACACACACACACACACACACACACACACACACACACACACACACACACACACACACACACACACACACACACACACACACACAAACACACACACGCACATCGCACGCAGCACACACTGTCTGTGTCACCCTCTGTTTGTCTCTCTTTTGAATCTATCTGTCTGTCTTCTGTCTCTCTGTCTCTCTGTCTTCTCTGTCTGTCTGTGTCTATATCTCTCTCTCTCTCTCTCTCTAATGGAGAGCTGAAGACAAACGACTGGCCAGCAGCCACACACACACACACACACACACACACATACGTGTGTGTGTGTGTTTATGTGTGTGTGTCCATCTGTGACTGTATAAGTGTGAGTGTGTTTTGTTCCATCTGTGTGTGTCCATATCCTCCTGTTGTGCTGCTTGTGTGTTATGTGTGTGGTGTGTGGTGTGTGGTGTTATGTGTGTGTGTGTGTGTGTGTGTGTTGTGAGTCAGGCTGCTGTTCATGCCTGCGGGAGCAAGAGGAGGAGTCATGCATGATGTGTAAGTGTGAGGGTTAGCGTGTAAACGTGTGAGAATGTCACCATCACTCGGGACATGTGTGTCCGCCCAGGGAAAGTCTCGAACCACCACACCACACGAAGACACACCACACAGGCAGAACACACACACACGAGCAACACACGAAAGGACGAGACGGAGAAATTGCGCACAGACACACAACAGATGACGAACACGACACATGACGAATTCCAGATAGATCGCAGATTGACAGTAAGCAACAGCACACCACGAATGACACCACTAAAAGCAACACACAGTACACACAGACGAGGCGGAAGCGGAGACCACACAGACAACACGACGAGCAACCACACACGAAGACAGTAGGAATGTAACATTCATACACGAACGCAACACACAACGAACAGAACACACGACACACACACGAGCACACAGCACCACAGAACAGCACACAACAAGACGAACACACAGACGCAGACGAGACACAAACACGAACACACAGGAAGAGAACACGAAGAGACACGAGAACCGAAGAACACACGAGAACACAACAGGATCGATAAGAGAATGATAGACAGAGATCTACACACACGACACACCACAGAGACACACCACACACCATCGACACCACACACACGAACACGCACAGACCACGGAAGCGAAGCAGAGGATCGACACAACGACACGAGACAGCAGAACGACAACGACGAGGACACGAGAATGAGAAGAGAAGAGGAACGAGAGAGAAGAAGGTGCAACGGACACGCAACACCGTACATTCTATCAAAGCATCGTACCGCCGGGGTCCACAGACCACAGGCTACCACACACCACACCACACACACTGTCAGGCTCTTCCCACTAGGTAATCGCGCAGTATTTCTGTCGGCCTGTATCCTCTAATAACCGTAGATTCCGCTTACATTAACCCTCTCAATTATTGGGATTAGGGTTGAAACAATAATAGAGAAGGGATTCTCAATCATTTATAATGAACTGATCCTTTAAATTGCTGACGTTGAGTTTCAACGTGACGCACATTGACTCAGGTGTGTGTGGGTGACACCTGAGAAACAATGAGAAGTGATTGTGGTGTGTGTGTTGTGTGTGTGATGTGTGGTGTGTATGTGTGTTGTGTGATGTGTGTGTGTGTGTGATGGGTTCACTGGCTTGCATCAACCTTAGAGAACTGACTGCATATGTAAAAGTTCATTGCCTCTAGTTCGTGTCGAACGCAGCGATCTCCAAAAAAGAGCTGGGCCCTCACGTGTTGCCCTGCTTCTTCCTCCAAGCGCAAGGGGTCTTTCCGCCGCTTTGTGTCCTGGGCAGCCGCGCGCGATGACTTGACTATATAAAGCAGCACCCCGGAGCACACAGAGAGCGCGAGCGACACACACACACCACACAGACGGACTGAAGCGCGCAATGGGGACGACGGGAAGTACCAGGATGGAGGAAGTACCTGAACCATAGGGAGGGATAGGAAGGAGTAAGGAAAGCGAAGGGAAGGAAGGACAGGGAACATACGCTGTGATTTAAAAACAAGCAATGACGACGCTTCAAAAACAACAGACAAAAACAGACAAATTGAGTGCGAAATTGTTTAGCCAGCAACGACCTACGCCACACACACAATACACACACGTTTTACACGGATCAAATCCACCACCTCATCACACGAGCGTACTGACACCTTTTATTACATCTTTCAATCATAAAAACATGCAGACACTCTTCAGAAACTCATTCACTACGAGACTAAATGTGTCTTCATACGCTTGAAGATCGTACTCCAACTGCCATCTTGGTCAAAATCAGTCCGTGTATTACATCGTGTTTTATTTCCCTCAACGTGTTTTGTCTCCCAGCCCCGCGACACCCAAACCAGTTGCGCAGTCGAGGCGTGTCAAATCCCTCGAGACGTTTTAGACCAAACACTTAATTTTACTAAATAAAGTATGTCACTTAACGCTCATTTAAAAACTGCCCACCTTGAGTACGAATCATCCGTACACACACAATTCCCGTTCTCTTCCACGTACACATTTACAACTGTGCTTCCCAACCTGTATAACAGATTCATTTTAGGACGAGCCTAGTTCATGACGCCAGAGCCACACGCGAGGCAACACAACACACGTACACAACTAAACAGTACACACCGACACTCTGGTACTAAATATATGAGTAGTACGACGTGCCTTCCCGCGCCCGGCGGGGCGTTGGCTGCAACGTTCTACTGAACGGCATCCCTGCATGTTGCGCCCGCTATACTTTGCGCGCCACAGGAGAGGACAGAACAAGTGTCAACGACACTCGGGGTTATGTCACCATTGGAGTTCCTGCCGCACGCGGGTGGCACCCATCAAAAGTCGCGCGCGACACCAACGCGAAGTGTGAGTGCTGGTTGCAGACGTACCACCAACACCGAGGTGGCGAGTTAACGGACGACCTCGTGGGGGTTGGGGACACCTGGCAGCCGCTACGCGCGCGCGCGACCCGTCTCCCCACCGGGGCGCGTTACGATGCAGACGCACATCCGGGTTGTGACCATGGCTCCCATAGTTCCTCCACGGCCGACACCCTGAGAAGCCATCGTTGTCATCAAAGAGCTGCGCTTCCAGCTCGTCATGCTACGGCGGGCACACGCCGTCCCCTAGAGACAGCGAGACAAACTCGCAACAAGCCGTACGCACAGCAACACACAGCCGCACACACAGGGCACAGCTGTAGCACAAACGAGAGACCGCACGCAGTACAACGACGAGAGAGCCACAGCACGATAAGACAGCAACAGCGACTGAGAGGACACAACAGACTGCAGCAAACGTGCTAGGCGACACCATCGCACACACACACACGCACCGAGGATGAGACAATCCATGTCGAGACAGCAGCTAATAAACGACAACAGACACAGCAGCACTGGAACAGGAGACATAGACAGACGAAAGAAGAAACGTGAGCACCAAGATTCAGCACACACGACACACCTCGCACAGCACACACACACTGACAGACACCGGGAAACGAGAGGGCAGAGATATCGCGAGAGAGTCAGACAGAGAGGTGAGAGACAGACAGACAGAGAGGTGAGGACAGACGAAAGAGAGACAGGCGCACAGACCTACGAGCCCGCACCTTAGAAAAGACAAACGGACAACGACGCAGACAGACGAACACGACCATGACACACCACGACACATGGATAGACACAGTAGCAGTTGCATCACATGACCAGCAACAGACGAGCAGGACAGAACTGAGCACACCAGACCACGAGCACACGAAGACAACGGGATCACATAGACCCAAAGACACGGGGCATTTGAGTGAAGGTTGCTGAATGACCATTTCCGGGCAGACGGGTGTGTGGAATGGGTGGGACAGGGGATGAGGAGACAGAGAGAGGAGTAAAGCACAAGAGAGACAGAACAGACCAGAAGAGACAGAAGGGAGCCACACAGACGAAGTCGGATAAGGCAAGGCTAACAGCGCAGATTAAGAGTAGTCTTAAGCAAGAGTCTACATGGAAGGTGTGCTTGTAGATCGATAGTCCCCGGGCGCTCCCCCTCTCCTAGCCTAATGGTGTGGAGAGAGAGAGAGGGAGAGTGTATGCAGACCCTAGAGCACAGGAAGCACACGCGAGAGCCGACATGAAGAGAGCGCAGCATACACGACTGAGCTGCCATCCTAGCTAAAGTAGGGAGTTGGGGAAGACAGAGGAGCAGCAGACTAGGTACCCAGACAGTATGGAAGCAAAAGAGGACGACGCCACCGAGAGAGGGAGACAGACATGAAAGCACGCTTGACACCAATTGGACACTAGGAGAGACGGAGACCATGCCAGCAGTGAAGGGACAGACAGCATGAGGTAGAGCGGTGCGGAGAGAAGACAGAGAGAGGACAGGAGCAGTGGAATCAGACACGAGAGGCGAGAGTAGGGAGAAGAGAGAGACAGACCAGACACGACAGAGGGAGACAGACCAAGACAGCACACGAGCGGGAGATGGAAGAGAGCGACGACGTATAAGCAGACGAGAATATGACCTATCGCGGTCGGGTCCCTGTAGTGGCTAGTGAAAGCGGCCTCGTGCTTGTCAACGCATTCTTTTTGCTTTTGCTTCAATGTGAGGACGGCGGGAACATTGCGGTGGTCAACGCAAAATAATTTTTTCAGCAAATCTAGGAAATTCTAATAACAATGAACAACTGGACCGACGAATAAAGTAATATGGCGGTACAAGAGCTACACAAGCTGGAATAAGGTAAAGCTATAAACTGAGGCGGAGGTCATCTGCGTGTGTGTGTTGGTGTGTGTGTATTGTGCTCGATAGCTGTTGTGTATGCAGTTGTCCTGTGTGTGTGCTCGTGTGTAACTCGTCGCGCTAGTGCTGTGCTGTGTTGTGTGCTGTTGTCCGTGTGTGTGTGTCTAGGCATAAAGTGTGGAGGGTCTCGTGTCGTGACCCTGGACCGCGCGAGATGCACCCGTCCCCCTCCCTACCCACCGACATCATGAGAGACGCCCGCGGTCGCTCGTGCCCGCTGGCCCGCTCCACTGGCAGCAGTGCCAGGCTCTTACGGGCCAGGTGATCCGGATCTGTGTCTCGCCCTTTGCTGAGCAAGACGGAGCGCACCGCCAGAGATCCAGACGCGTAAGCCTCCCCTTACACACGCCTGCTCGCCCGCCTTGTGCTATCTGATTGGCGTCCGGAGGGACTTGGGGATGTGTAGGAGTGGCGGCGGAGAAGGAGGATTGAGGTTATGGGGGAGGGGCGGATGCTTTCTTCGATGCACCGGGACGGGAGGAGATCCGCGGGATTCGTCCACTCGCTTGCGTCACTGATGGAGAGAGAGTGGGGAGAGAGAATTAGAGAGGAGTGACAGGAATGAGAGCGGATGGAGAGAGCGAGCGCGAAGACATAGTTGGTCAGAATAGTATGAGATTGAGCTAGATTAGCAATTGGTTACAAGCGAGGTATTGCTTCCACTCCGCCCATGTGACGTCAGGATTGATCGCCTCTACATTTCGTGCCTGCCTTCAATGGATTCACGGTGCTCACCATAGGTGGTCAAGGTTCTATGCGAGGTGACCACATGTGCACAAGGTCTAAACAGGACTGCTCGCGAAGCTTAGAAATGTTGGAACCATCAAGAGTCTATAGGCCAAATAACGAAACTCTCGGCGATATTTTCTTAATATACCAGAGAGACCAAAGCCTTTCTTAATAACAAAAAAACTCGGAAATAAACCAAAAGAAAGTCTCAATAAGAGTTGGATGAAAGTGGTTCTTTTACTTTAAATGGCTAATTAAAAGAATCTCTTCTTCATCTCTGTCCCTGCTCGCCTCCTTTCCCTCTCTTTCTCCTCTGCTCACTAAGCTCACAATGTAGAGAGCTGCTTACTCCAGCCCACCAGCGGTTATCACATCCTGCCCAGTCATTTCTTTCATAATACCCTAATTCTAAACACACATTCTCGTTAATCCTAGTTCCTAGTTTACAGATACAGTAGAAAAGTTTTCTTGATCTACTGCAAAACAACATAGAGTAGTTTAAACTCGGCTTAAACAAAAATGTTATATAATAAAAAATGTATCTAACAAAGGTGAATCGTCCTAAGCATAGCTACAGGCGTGTGTTCATCCTGTGTGTGTGTGTCGTGTAGATGTGTGTGATGGTTCTTCCAACAGACACTTGGTCGAGGCGGCTGTATGTGCAGGAACCCCTGGAAGAAGATAGAGAGCCCTGCACCCTCCGAGTGCAACACGGACAGGGGTGGAGCGAAATTCGCTCCGCATTCTCGGCTGGTGGCCAACCAGGACACACCAGGCTGGAAGCGCACAAGCAGTTGCTCCCACAATGTACCAGCCAGAACCTGACCACACAGACAGCACAGACAGACAGCACCGTTTCAAGCGACAGACACGTCAGACAGACCCGTCAACAGACAGACAGGCACGTTTGCCTGCCATGCGATCGTCAGCACACGTCTATACTCCTCAGTACACTTGGTATTATATAACGAACTCTAATTGATATTTATCGGAAAATTGCAAAGAATGTCTCTGTACAGCGATGTATGCCTGTCTCAGAAGGGGCCTCGGGAGGCCCTGCTCGCTGCTCCGCCGTGGTCGCGCAGCGCCACATACCCGAACTCAAAGAGTAAGGAGATCCAGGTCGTCCAGTCAGGAGCCAGACCGAGGGCGCTGCCCATCCTACCGCCGCCCGCTGGAAAGTCTCATCCAGGGACTGCCTCACCGTCTCTCGCGCACTACACATCTCTCCCTACCAAACAACAACAATGACACACCATACAACAACAAAATCATTTTAACGAATATACCATTGTTATATCAAATCAAACTCTTGCTTAAAAAGTTGCATAAAATTTAACTATTTTGTATGCTTTTCAATAAAAAAAATCCTTTGCGTTACTCTTACTTGTCACTTTTTGCTGCATCAATTCATTAGGTGACTTATTTTTTGCACTAACTTGTTTGGAATTTTATGTTAGAAGAACTACTGCATGGGGGGTGGGGGGGTGGTGGGGGTGGGGATGGTGAATGGGGGAGTTAAGCATTTCCAATTGTACTTTGTTTTAGAGATGGCAACAAAGAAATGTTGAATCTTTGAATGCAATTTGGGCGCAGTGTATACCTTTGAGTCCTCTTGCTCAGCTCCACCACCTCCACATGTGAGTTCCATCTCCTCCCCGGTCCTTCCTGCACAGAGCTCTGGCCAGGCTGCTCTTCTCCACTGCCCTGTGGAGAGGAGGAGGGCGGAGGAGGAGGAGAGAGACGGAGGAAGCCAGCCGAACCGGTCACACAACAACAACCAATCATATACCAGAGTGGACTCGCTCGGATGAACCTCCGGCAGTCACCGTTAATTTCTATGCAAATCATTTTCTTTCGTTTCCACTTTAATGTTTGTTAAAATAGTCAAAGCCAAATGTTTTATTTGATCACATTGTCATCATTGTCACACACGACACTCGCACACACACACACACACACACAGCAACACACAACACACACAGCAACACAGAGGGCCTTTTGGCTTTTCCAAATCCTCATTTCCAAATCAAACTTTCATGGGTCTCTCTTAGACGTTAATTATTTCTTTATTCATTACTTCAGGGCTCCCCCTTTCTCGCGCGTCGCTTTCATCTTTTTGTATCTGCTAGCTGGTTAGAAAGGGAGTCTCGGTGGTGTGGTCTTGCGCTGCAATATCTTCCATTTTTGTTAATTTATTCCGCTTGCAAAAGTAGTAAATAATTAGGACAACTAAACAATCATTAGTGACCCTCCATCGGCGCGACAGACGTATAATGTGTACCTGGTATAACTTGTTCTCTTAAAGCTTAACTCTCCCGATGCTGGTGTTATATTGTACCACATCATTCTCTCGTTTACAACGTCTCACATATACTCACAACACCCCTAGACATCTTGATGGAAACAAAGTAGATTTAGGGTATACTATTAGGTCCAATTATGAGGCGATACCCTAGTCACTTTTTCTCTCACAGGCATTCGCAGAGTATTAATATCATGATGTTGAGATTGTTGCTCTCGTTGTGTTGTTGGTGTGTTGTGAAGAGTTTGACGTGTTCATCTGGATAGCACCCCACCCACCCCCGGTCCGCCCGCGTATGATGCAAGACTCCCCCGTGCCCCGCAGGCCTCCGGCCGATGGCCGCCAGGCTCCCGGGCGAGGGGTGGCTGCCCAGCAGGCTCGTCCGTGCGCAGATGAACCGGAAGCCCGCCTTGCTCAGCTGCTCACGTCCGCTTACAACAACGAGAACAACAAGCCGTTGAAGCGTTTTTAAATTCAGCGTTGTTTTTGTACTCTCTCTGGTAGTGGTGTGTGTGTGTGTGCGTGTGCGGTGTGCGTGTGTGTGGTGTGTGGAGGGGGAGCAGAGCGCGGGGGGTTAACTCACCCCAAGAGTGGCCAGTAGGGGGAGCTCCGTGTACAGGACTTCCGCCTTCCCCGTGGTGGTGTCTCCCGCCGCCACCGCCTCCCACTAGCTGCCAGCTCATATGCCCTGTGTGTTTGTACTCTGATAGCTCTGTGGTGATTATGTGTGTGTGACGGGGAATTTACCGGTGTTCAGCGCAGTGTTTTTTCTTTCTTCCTGGCAGCCTTGACTCCCGGGGCCGATCGGGTGTGTTTGTCGCTACGTGTCAGTATGGCACACACACACTTAACACACGCACCTCGGGCCAGCAAGTCGGTATTCACGCACGCATCGGCAGCCATGAGAGAGGACTGCGAGATACAGCAGCCGACACACACACAGCAACGCGCAGTTGTCATGAAGGATGTATGTGACGTGTGTGTGTGTGTGTCGTGTGTGTGTTGTGGGCTGGAGAGCCTGTGTGTGTCGGAGAGGGCGGTTGAGAGCGTAACAGTGTGTGCCCCTAAGCTGGCTACCTGGAGATACCCGCCTTCTGGAGGACGCTGGGGCGCCAGCAGAGAGCTAGGGTCGGGGCTCGCTCTGCGCTCCGGCTGGCGAGCACGGTCCCCAAAGAGAGAAGATCATTGAAGAAAAGAGATGAACGAGAAAGGTCAACGCGA
>PIJE02006447.1:0-15199 GCA_002895965.2 Coryphaenoides rupestris
AGTTGGTAGATCATATTAGTCAGACATTAGACGTGATTCCCGGTGTCTTTCTGTGATTCCACAATTACATGAGACAGACGGCTAGATTCATGATGACAGCGTATAATAATAATCCATATCTGTCCTAATTGACCACGCGAACGTGGCCGATGTATCAAGTTGCGTTCGCCGGGATCGCTGCTGAGATACAAGCAGACGGTGTCTGGGCTTTATTACGGCCGATCAGATTGCAATCGCTGCTGTGCCCCAGCATCTCCTGCACACACCAACAAGCTGAAGTATTTGCGAGCACTTCAACAGCAACAGGGCAAACAAAATGAGGTAATCACGGCCACCGAGATTGCATTGTTATTAGTCTGCGGCTGATATGCTGTTAAAAAAAAACCTGCTGTTGCACGGTTAAGTGGTTCACAGCCTCTCTTTATGCAATTTTCAGGGAAGCATAGCAATTTTGTGGCCATTACTTTGACAGCGAGTCGTGAATGTCATTATGGCTGTTGATGTTGCGTCCAGGCTGTTATTTTTCCCTGTAATGAGGATTCGTTTATCCTGGACAACGACGTCCATTTTCTACTTGGGCTGATGTTGGGGGCCGCCAGCATCATCCCTTGAAGGAAAGGGAAAAAACAGAACCAAAACACAGGCATTCAGTCTGTTTCTATTTTTGTCAGGGGAAACAGGTTTGAGCCCGTCGCTGCCTACATATACCATTAGCAACGTTCCAGAGACGGAAGCAGCAGGCAGAAGTGATGCTATCTCGCATAGTCAACTCATGCTAACAAGCCATCTCTGTCGCCATGGCCTTCAACCCCATAACCCTCTTTCGCCTATCTTTCTACCGGTCTTTCTGGCTGTGCTGACTCCGCATCCACCCAGGTATTTCAGGTTCGGAGCATTATCTCGACTTCCTTCTGTTATATTTTTGATGCTTCTTGTCTGCCCAAGTTTTTATCTCAAAGCGTGAACCGGCCCGGTCGGATTCTTGCGAGTGGGCAAGGCTTTGACTCATGGGCCTGGGTTCTTTTCTCGATCTATCTGCTTGGAGCTCACTGGCTGTCTGTGAGCGGGCTGAGGGTCTGAGGGGCTGAGGTGAACATGTCAGGGGACTCGCGTGCTGCAGAAGTATTTAGGAACAAAGGAAGAGCAGATTCCCGCCGGTCTCCAAGCAGCCTCGCTCCTCCTCTCGTTATCTCCAGAGTCTCCCGGGATCAGCTCGCTGAGTGCAGGGATTGACTGGCAATCAGCCTTCAGTTCCCAGACACCAACAGAGACAGAGAGAGAGACAGAGAGACAGAGATAGAGAGAGAGAGACAGAGAGAGGGCGAGAGAGAGAGAGGGGGCGGGGTGTAATAAGGATGGGAGTTATTTTAGTAGGAAGTAAAAAAATTGTTTTTAAGCTTTATCTGCAAATCAGCAAATCATCGGCCAGAAACCACCCCCCCCAACCAACAGATTTGGAGATGGGGGGGGGGTTCATGTGAGGTTCATGTTTACGAGCATCTTGCGTACGAGAGATACAAAAAACAGATATAGATGTACTCAAAGAATAAAGGCATATTAAAAGAATACAATCCATTAAGTAGTCTTTTAGGAACACTGAGAGGCTGTGGATAAAGAGAAATTGCGTGGGAGCTCTGCAAAGTGGAGGCAGTAAAAGGTTATGGGAAAACTTCATTGGTGTAAAGTGTACAGCGATTACAAAAATTTGGAACGTTTAAATGTTTCAATTCCTACCATTGAATATTGCGCAAGGCCACAGACTCATTGCAAATGGAATGTATGCAGATATTTATTAGCACAGCAGACTGGACCTAACCTGATGTGCCAGATGGCATGTTTCACAGAACCATCAGGCAAGTCGTCATTGGAAACTGTTTGGAAAAGGGTGGGCATTTAAAAAAAATCCTTGGCAGGTGATTGGATGAACCATCTGTCCATTGTCATTGTTGTTTCCGAACAAACAGTTACTTCTCACTGTCGAGAAGTAACACCTAAACCATGCCCGTAGCTGCCAATAGGTCGATGTCAAGACAGAAGCAAAATGTGAACTCAAGAGATCGGAATGGTCTCATGAGGCTCGTTAGACAGGACCCTTTCTGGAGATAAAGCTAGTCATTCTGCAGAAGGAGATACCTTTGAATAGACCCCCAGATTCCTGATTCAGAAAAGAGTTTGCAAGAATACTGTATACTGAACGAGGGTACTTACCCCATATAACATTATGCATTAATCGATTAATTGATTGATTGGTTGTGTGTGTGACATTTATTGATGTATTGATCGACTGGGTGCTCAAGATGATTTCAGACCATTGTGCGAACGTGTGCAGGACATGGGCAGCAATGGCGGCTGTTTTCAGTTGCCGTTATAATCATGAGTGAAGCAGAGATGTTGCGGGGCGTAGCAGTCTGGCAGAGCTGATAATGAACCAATAGACAGCCACAGATAAGGTTCTCCTGGCTTTGCCCCAACCACTCATCCAGGGACTCCGTATACATCATAATGAGCTTGACAAACCAAAGTTACAATCATTTATTATAAGGTACATCAAAACAATTGCTACTGACCTTCAAGTAGGCCTATAATTTGAACACTGGCCTGAAAACCATGCAGATCCCAGAGATGGGAGACAATGTGAGAGAGAATGTGAAATGCATAAACAGTTTCATTTACCCACAGGGTTGTGCTTTTTCTGTTATCTCAGGGCCCTATGATGCATTGCATTTGCAAAAGACCAAATTGGCCAAAAGTCTGTCAGTCATTTGTGCACGATGGGGCAGTATGATGCCACCATGGCTGAAAACCCGCTCCACCGGAGCACTGGAGGAAGGCACTGCCAAGACCCTCACCCGATCGACTTTAAACTCTGCAGGTGTATTGCTGAGGACCCTACGGGGTGCAGTGTCGAGTGCGAAGTCGATCGGAGGAGTGGTTCTCGAGAAAATCGCCCCGGTCCGAACGGGCACATCCCAACGGGCACTACACTAGCATTATTAATTTCATTATCAACTTGTTGGCAAAACAATCTAATTTGTCAACAATCTAACGTTAATATTAGCCTCGACTTACCGTTCTTTGTGCAGCTTCAAATGTCGAACGAAGTTGGAAGTTGTTGCGTCTCCGTCTGTGATTTTCGACCCGCACGTTTTGCATACTGCAATTCGTTTTTTGTTGACCACCGCGTAGTTTTTATACGCAAACGAAATAATCTTTGGTATCATTTTTCCAATATTGCTCCGTCGTTCTGAATTGTAACGTTAGTTCTTCGTGGTTCTCTCGCGCAACTTGATCGGATGCTGTCTGTCGGATTGGTTCAAGGTGGATCTGGGAAATGAAGTGTCGATTCGCTGGAAATGTAGTTCATTCAGGAAATGAAGGGAAATGAATTGATTCGCGGCACACTTTTTAAATAACATAATTTTTTATCTTTGGGCTTGGGGGAAGGTATCAAGTCTTTTCAAGTCAAAAGGCTCAAGTCCAAGTGAAGTCACGAGTCATTGGTGTTAAAGTCAAAGTCGAGTTGCAAGTCTTTTTTGTCAAGTCGAGTCTAAAGTCATCAACTTTGTGACTCGAGTCTGACTTGAGTCCAAGTCATGTGACTCGAGTCCACACCTCTGGATATTCATGCAAAAATCTCTAGGTACTTGCCTTAATGTTGGTAATTTGTTTCTGCCTCTGTCGTGAGTCTGTAGGTCCGTTTATACTTCCACGGTGGCTGGCAGAAGGGGCTGGTGATTCGCAGTTCTGCGTGTCTAAGTTAGATTTTGTCTGCACGTTTACTGCTGAGTTCCCGTGCAGAATGATTTAAAAGTCATTTATTTAGTCAAACAACACCATCATAAGTACAATACTGTAATCAAACAATACACAGACATGCGCACACGTCACACGCACACACACAGCCTTGCGCGTGAGGCTGAGTAGCTGTGAAGTGAAGTGTGGACGAGGGGAGTGGAGCAGCCGTTAGGAAAAAATATCCAATGTAACATATTTGGCACGTAGTGTACTAGCGCTGCGTAGTGTACTAGCGCTGCGTAGTGTACTAGCGCTGCGTAGTGTACTAGCGCTGCGTAGTGTACTAGCGCTGCGTAGTGTACTAGCGCTGCGTAGTGTACTAGCGCTGCGTAGTGTACTAGCGCTGCGTAGTGTACTAGCGCTGCGTAGTGTACTAGCGCTGCGTAGTGTACTAGCGCTGCGTAGTGTACTAGCGCTGCGTAGTGTACTAGTGCTGTATCAGGTTTTGTGATGAGCGTGAGCTCGCTGCTTGGTTTATGCACAAACCCCCTCGAGACCTCTATGTCCGAGACCAAGACAAGACCGAGACCAAATACAGTCGAGTCCAAGACAAGACCAAGACCACGTAAAAGTGGTCTCGAGACCGGTCTCGAGACCAAGACCGGTCTCGAGTACTACAACACTAACACTTCTTGGTACTATATGGTATCGCAAAGTAGTTTTTATTAGTAGTTTTAAATTTGTTTAATGTGGTGTTTAGGTAGAGCTGTGTAGGGGGGGGTGCGGGGGGTGGGGGAGGTTACTACGAGTACACATCTATGATCTTGGAGTTAGAATTACTAGATAGTAGCCTCATGTTTTTTTCTATTTTAAGCTTTTAACTCAAAGTTTATCCACTCACATTACTAGTATTTATGAAGCCCTTTTTCTTTAAAATGAAAATAAATACAGTATCTAAATATACAGCTGGCTTTGATAAGGTAAAAGGGGAATTTTTGTGTAATTTTTGTTTACGTTTTTTTTGTCTGTCAACTGAAATGTCATCCGTAAATCTTTTGAGACGGTATGCAAATTGGAGGTGTTGGAGTAGATGTGGGTTCTGACTAGCCACTCGAAGCACTTCATGATGATGGACGTCAGTGCGGTAGTCATTCAGGCAGGTAATGGAAGGTTTCTTCGGTACGGGGACAATGGTGGTCTGTTTGAAGCAGGTGGAGGAATGGCAGGCTGGTACAGGGAGAGGTGTGACTGGGCTTTGCTCAGAATACTCTGGTAAACACGGGGAGCACCGGTTGAAGTAGGATGGTGACACAATGACGTTCCGTAGAGTTGGCACAGTGCTGCTGTGCCCCGAGCATCTCTGCATACAACAGCTCCCGGGGCCAAAAAAACACACCTACACGTCTGCATGGCAGATAGCATCTCCCTGCACACACCAACAAGCTGAAGTATTTGCGAGCACTTCAACAGCAACAGGGCAAACAAAATGAGGTAATCACGGCCACCGAGATTGCATTGTTATTAGTCTGCGGCTGATATGCTGTTAAAAAAAAACCTGCTGTTGCACGGTTAAGTGGTTCACAGCCTCTCTTTATGCAATTTTCAGGGAAGCATAGCAATTTTGTGGCCATTACTTTGACAGCGAGTCGTGAATGTCATTATGGCTGTTGATGTTGCGTCCAGGCTGTTATTTTTCCCTGTAATGAGGATTCGTTTATCCTGGACAACGACGTCCATTTTCTACTTGGGCTGATGTTGGGGGGACACCACACGATCACGATTAATGTATTTCACGCATAACTTGTGGCGCCTCGCATGTTGGAGATTTTAGTGTTGGGCAACGCCACGCACAATCCTAATCCCTCTGGGAGAACAACAGAGAAACAGCGGAGAAAAAGCTACACTGGAGGCCAAACAACAACATGGAGACAGATGACGCCAGTAATTTTGATAAATAGAAAATATTGGTCATTGATACAGGGACGGCGAAATAACAGGTTAATGGGAAGCATTCAGTACGTCTTGACAGGGGTATCAATTTGGCTGGAATACAAGGCATGGTAATTTATAATCAGGACAGGTCCCTGTCCAAAACACAGGCATTCAGTCTGTTTCTATTTTTGTCAGGGGAAACAGGTTTGAGCCCGTCGCTGCCTACATATACCATTAGCAACGTTCCAGAGACGGAAGCAGCAGGCAGAAGTGATGCTATCTCGCATAGTCAACTCATGCTAACAAGCCATCTCTGTCGCCATGGCCTTCAACCCCATAACCCTCTTTCGCCTATCTTTCTACCGGTCTTTCTGGCTGTGCTGACTCCGCATCCACCCAGGTATTTCAGGTTCGGAGAATTATCTCGACTTCCTTCTGTTACATTTTTGATGCTTCTTGTCTGCCCAAGTTTTTATCTCAAAGCGTGAACCGGCCCGGTCGGATTCTTGCGAGTGGGCAAGGCTTTGACTCATGGGCCTGGGTTCTTTTCTCGATCTATCTGCTTGGAGCTCACTGGCTGTCTGAGAGCGGGCTGAGGGTCTGAGGGGCTGAGGTGAACATGTCAGGGGACTCGCGTGCTGCAGAAGTATTTAGGAACAAAGGAAGAGCAGATTCCCGCCGGTCTCCAAGCAGCCTCGCTCCTCCTCTCGTTATCTCCAGAGTCTCCCGGGATCAGCTCGCTGAGTGCAGGGATTGACTGGCAATCAGCCTTCAGTTCCCAGACACCAACAGAGACAGAGAGAGAGACAGAGAGACAGAGATAGAGAGAGAGAGACAGAGAGAGAGGGAGAGAGAGAGAGAGGGGGCGGGGTGTAATAAGGATGGGAGTTATTTTAGTAGGAAGTAAAAAATTTTTTTTTAAGCTTTATCTGCAAATCAGCAAATCATCGGCCAGAAACCACCCCCCCCAACCAACAGATTTGGAGATGGGGGGGGGGTTCATGTGAGGTTCATGTTTACGAGCATCTTGCGTACGAGAGATACAAAAAACAGATATAGATGTACTCAAAGAATAAAGGCATATTAAAAGAATACAATCCATTAAGTAGTCTTTTAGGAACACTGAGAGGCTGTGGATAAAGAGAAATTGCGTGGGAGCTCTGCAAAGTGGAGGCAGTAAAAGGTTATGGGAAAACTTCATTGGTGTAAAGTGTACAGCGATTACAAAAATTTGGAACGTTTAAATGTTTCAATTCCTACCATTGAATATTGCGCAAGGCCACAGACTCATTGCAAATGGAATGTACGCAGATATTTATTAACACAGCAGACTGGACCTAACCTGACGTGCCAGATGGCATGTTTCACAGAACCATCAGGCAAGTCGTCATTGGAAACTGTTTGGAAAAGGGTGGGCATTTAAAAAAAATCCTTGGCAGGTGATTGGATGAACCATCTGTCCATTGTCATTGTTGTTTCCGAACAAACAGTTACTTCTCACTGTCGAGAAGTAACACCTAAACCATGCCCGTAGCTGCCAATAGGTCCAATAGGCCGATGTCAAGACAGAAGCAAAATGTGAACTCAAGAGATCGGAATGGTCTCATGAGGCTCGTTAGACAGGACCCTTTCTGGAGATAAAGCTAGTCATTCTGCAGAAGGAGATACCTTTGAATAGACCCCCAGATTCCTGATTCAGAAAAGAGTTTGCAAGAATACTGTATACTGAACGAGGGTACTTACCCCATATAACATTATGCATTAATCGATTGATTGATTGATTGGTTGTGTGTGTGACATTTATTGATGTATTGATCGACTGGGTGCTCAAGATGATTTCAGACCATTGTGCGAACGTGTGCAGGACATGGGCAGCAATGGCGGCTGTTTTCAGTTGCCGTTATAATCATGAGTGAAGCAGAGATGTTGCGGGGCGTAGCAGTCTGGCAGAGCTGATAATGAACCAATAGACAGCCACAGATAAGGTTCTCCTGGCTTTGCCCCAACCACTCATCCAGGGACTCCGTATACATCATAATGAGCTTGACAAACCAAGAGACATTACTATCGCCCCCACGAGTGAGTTGATAAACCCATCCTCATCCATGGCAAGTGTAGACAGTCCATGCGAATAAGCGAACGACAGCGACTCTCTTTCTCTTTCTGATGAACCGAGAGAGAGAGAGAGAGAGAGAGAGAGAGAGAGAGAGAGAGAGAGGTTATTTGTTAATATAGGCTTCCTCTACTCTCACTGTTCTGCCCGTCTTCAGAAGTTTCTTCCTGAGTGTTGTTGGGGTCTCCTATCACTCCAACACCAGTGGAACAGGACATGTAACTCAGCACTTCTTTTTGAAAGTGGCGGCAGTTTGTCCCCTGAAAATTTGCATCTGTGCTAAAGTATACTTTTGGTGTGTGTGTGTGTGTGTATGTATGTATGTGTGCACATGCATGCCTATGTGTGTGTAAGATCTACAGATATGATGGAATGTTGCACACATGTTCTCAGATTAGGAGAGTTGGGTTCAGGCAAGGGTCACACATTTAGGAACCAATGCAATTACGCTGTTTATTTATTTATTTTAAACCGGCTACAAATGAACATTTGTGCATGTGATTTTTTATTTGTATATTTTATCATTGGGGGCAAAGGAAACCAAGAGGTCAGACCATCAAATAAAAATAGAAAAATTAAGAAAAGAAAGACAATATTGACTGCTATCAAAGTTATAAAAATCCCTTCAGGTAGGAGTTAGCATTTTGTGCACATCATGGTTCATCAATAAAAATATTCCTGTCACCTCAGGCATAAACATTAAATTACTAATTAACACATACTCATCTGTCAAAATGCCGTGCATTTCATACACAGCCAAAAAAGGTTGGTTGGGTTGGTCGGTCGCGGTCGGGCGCTCTTCTGGCGCCAATGGTGACGAAGACGAGAGAACCACAGCCAGAGCCGGACGCTCGAGTAAGAGTGACAGCTTGCCCCGCTGGGGCTCGTTCATGCTCGCGCTCTCTCGGCGGACACGCACTGCGTTACCGCACGCGGCTTGTCCAGCACCCACGCCCCAGCCCCCTTTAGGTCACGGGCCATTGGCATGAATATAATCTTTCTAGGCCACTCACATCTGTATAGCTTAATTAACTAATCAACACATACCAGCTGCGTCAACGACATGCTCAGTGCAGATAATCTTTCATCTCGACTGGTCGAGGTGCTCAGTAGCTCGTTTTGTCGGTGAAAGATTGACTTTAGGTCGTAGTGACGGCGAGACAAAGGGCCTTTATCAGCGCAGCGTGTCCGGCAGCAGTCATCAAGGAAGAGACCGCTGACGTGAGTGTGTGTTAATTAACACATCATTCTGAACAAACAGCCATGGTGGTTGTTGCAGAATGTTAACAGTGATTAGCATGTAGTGCCATGAAGTTGATTTGTTTGGAAAATGTGCCTCAGGAGGCAATTTCGCCATTTAGTATTAAAATAAGGATTAAGACAGCATCATTCAATGTTGATAATGCACCTCACGTTCCTGTGAACCATCACATGCACGCTTCATCCAGTGCACTGTGCACACCCATACGCATGAGAAGTCAGTGGAAATGCTTTCACAACAACACAAAAAAACTTTTATTGAACAGCCTTGTCAGTCAATAGTGGTTTTGTGCAAAATGGAAAAATAACACATAATAAATGTGGTTGATTGACAGGCTGATTCAACTAGGGTTTTATTGAAGCAGTCAGACAAAACCTGTTATCTGTAATCTGTATACGTGTGTGTTAAAGGTTTGACAAAGCTGTAAAATGAAGATGGGTGTTTTACTTTGTAAAACAAGAATCTGTCCATCTAATAAGTGGTTCATGCTTTAGTCTGGAATTTCAGTAATTTAGAGATGACAGGCTGATTCAACTAGGGTTTTATTGAAGCAGTCAGACAAAACCTGTTATCTGTAATCTGTATACGTGTGGTTTGACAAAGCTGTAAAATGAAGATGGGTGTTTTACTTTGTAAAACAAGAATCTGTCCATCTAATAAGTGGTTCATGCTTTAGTCTGGAATTTCAGTAATTTAGATGAGATAATGTCAGGTTATTTTCTGACTATTTCCATGGCCTGTGTCTTTTAGAATTTGCTATGGTAACTGCACCTTGCAGTCATATTTAATCCACCATCATGCATCGAGAGGAAGAGGGCAAAGTATGCTGAGCCACATCATCCAACCCATGGCTCGCCCCTATCCGGCAAGCGCCCATTAACGATTGGAGGCAACAGTAATTTATTTTTTCCAGAGCTCTACCCCACCCACGGCTCTCCCCTCCTGATCCACCCATCTTGAGGCAACTTCCGCTGCCCAACTTGATGGCCCTTCACCTACGAGCCCCCTGTGATGCCCAGCGTGTTGCAGGCCCTGCAGAGGGACTGGCCTGCGAACCCTCTGCATCCCACCTCAACAGACTCACACCTTGCTCGCCATCCATTTCTCTGGCAGTCCTCCACCAGCTCAGCATACTTTGCCCTCTTCCTCTCGATGCATGATGGTGGATTAAATATGACTGCAAGGTGCAGTTACCATAGCAAATTCTAAAAGACACAGGCCATGGAAATAGTCAGAAAATAACCTGACATTATCTCATCTAAATTACTGAAATTCCAGACTAAAGCATGAACCACTTATTAGATGGACAGATTCTTGTTTTACAAAGTAAAACACCCATCTTCATTTTACAGCTTTGTCAAACCACACGTATACAGATTACAGATAACAGGTTTTGTCTGACTGCTTCAATAAAACCCTAGTTGAATCAGCCTGTCAATCAACCACATTTATTATGTGTTATTTTTCCATTTTGCACAAAACCACTATTGACTGACAAGGCTGTTCAATAAAAGTTTTTTTGTGTTGTTGTGAAAGCATTTCCACTGACTTCTCATGCGTATGGGTGTGCACAGTGCACTGGATGAAGCGTGCATGTGATGGTTCACAGGAACGTGAGGCTGTTGAACTGTAAACCTGCTATTAGCTACGTTTGTTCAGGTGGCCCTTTTGTTTTCAACTACGTTGTTTAAAGTGAAAATGTATGAACTAAAGATAATAAATTACACAAAATAACTTAATGAAATGCACAGCATTTTGACAGATGAGTATGTGTTAATTAGTAATTTAATGTTTATGCCTGAGGTGACAGGAATATTTTTATTGATGAACCATGATGTGCACAAAATGCTAACTCCTACCTGAAGGGATTTTTATAACTTTGATAGCAGTCAATATTGTCTTTCTTTTCTTAATTTTTCTATTTTTATTTGATGGTCTGACCTCTTGGTTTCCTTTGCCCCCAATGATAAAATATACAAATAAAAAATCACATGCACAAATGTTCATTTGTAGCCGGTTTAAAATAAATAAATAAACAGCGTAATTGCATTGGTTCCTAAATGTGTGACCCTTGCCTGAACCCAACTCTCCTAATCTGAGAACATGTGTGCAACATTCCATCATATCTGTAGATCTTACACACACACATAGGCATGCATGTGCACACATACATACATACACACACACACACACACCAAAAGTATACTTTAGCACAGATGCAAATTTTCAGGGGACAAACTGCCGCCACTTTCAAAAAGAAGTGCTGAGTTACATGTCCTGTTCCACTGGTGTTGGAGTGATAGGAGACCCCAACAACACTCAGGAAGAAACTTCTGAAGACGGGCAGAACAGTGAGAGTAGAGGAAGCCTATATTAACAAATAACCTCTCTCTCTCTCTCTCTCTCTCTCTCTCTCTCTCTCTCTCTCTCTCTCTCTCTCTCTCTCTCTCTCTCTCTCTCTCTCTCTCGGTTCATCAGAAAGAGAAAGAGAGTCGCTGTCGCTCGCTCATTCGCATGGACTGTCTACACTTGCCATGGATGAGGATGGGTTTATCAACTCACTCGTGGGGGCGATAGTAATTGAACCCTCAGCCACCCAGCACCCCTGCGCACTCCAGCTTACCAGACTCTCTTATTGCTCCCAGACTTTGCAGGAAAAACCATTCGCGTGGCGGTGGCCCACAAAAACAACGGCAATGGAAAAACAAATAGCTTACAATAAAAAAAAACGCCAATCTGGATTTCACACAACAAACACACACACACACACACACCACTAAATGGTGGCTTTTAATGTGTCTCTTAATAAAACCTTACCCATGCCGTTATGCACGAGGCCGCATGAGGAACAATATAGCGGACATTGTGAGATGACACGGCATGGCTATGTGTCGACTTCACGTCCGGTCGGAGCATTAACGTATGTAGAAGGATAGATAATACAGCTACATTCATCCACGAACACGCACGTGGTTCGGTCCAGTTGAAGTAAATACACACGTGTTATCCATTCTATTTTAGGCCGCGAGTGTTTGCCGTTTGGTTGCAGTGCTACGGAACTGTGTTGCGTCTCCGGGTCTGTTTCCTGAGGGCCGATGCGCAACTGAAACCAAATTTGCGCATGGCATGGCCGGAAACAACAACAAAACCAGGCATTGGAGAGGAAAACAGGACAAGGCCACAGGACAGGAATGGGGAACAGCCAAAGGGCAACAAACATACCAGATTTTCCTCGTGATTAGTAAACTTCCAAACGGCACCTACAGTATCTCCCTCAACCACAAGAGAAAGGAGTTCATATATCCACGATGCGTTAGATGTATTGCGGTATGCGAAAGTAGCCCTTATCAAAGTATTTCATTTGGTTTAATGTGTGTGTGTGTGTGTTGGTAGGGGGGGGGGGGGGTGGGCGGAGTTGGTAGATCATATTAGTCAGACATTAGAACGTGATTCCCGGTGTCTTTCTGTTGATTCCCACAATTATATGAGACAGACGGCTAGATCACGATGACAGCGTATAATAAATAATCCATATCCTGTCCCAGTAATTGACCACACTGTCGAGCCGACGTGGCGATGTATCAAGTTGCGTCGCCGGGATCGCTGCTGAGATTTACGAGCAGACGGTGTCTGGGCTGATTACGGCCGATCAGATTGGCAATCGGCTGTGCCCCAGCTCTTCCTGCCACACACAACAAGCTGGAAGTATTTGCGAAGCACTTCAACAGCAACAGGGCAAAACAAAATGAGGTAAATCACGGCCACCGAGATTGCATTGTTATTAGTCTGCAGCTGATATGCTGTTTTAAAACGAATAGAAACGAGAGAGAGAGAGACAAAAAAAACCTGCTGTGCACGGTTAAGTGGATTCACAGCCTCTCTTTATGCAATTTTCGGAAGCATAGCAATTTTCTGGCCATTACTTTGACAGCGACGTCGTGAATGTCATTATCGGCTAGTTTGATGTTGCGTTGCCAGGCTTGTTATTTTTCCCTGTAATGAGGATTCGTTTATTCCTGGACAACGACGTCCATCTTTTCATACTACTGGGCATAGATAGTTTGGCGGGGGGCCGCCAGCACTCATCCTTTGAGGAAAGGGAAAAAAAACAGAAAACCAAAACACAGGCATTTCAGTCTGTTTCTATTTTTGTCAGGGGAAAACAGGTTTAGCCCGTCGCTGCCTTACATATACCATTAGCAACGTTCCAGAGACGGGAAAGCAGCAGGCAGAAGTGATGCTTATCTCCATAGTCAACTCATGCTAACAAAGCCATGTCTCTGTCGCCATGGCCTTTCAACCCCATAACCCTCTTTCGCCTATCTTTCTACCGGTCTTCTGGACTGTTGCTGACTGCGGCATCCACCCAGGTATTTTTCAGGTCGGAGCATTATCTCGACTTCCTTCTGTTTACATTTTTGATGCTTCTTGTCTGCCAAGTTTTTATCTCAAAGGTGAAACCGGCCCGGTCGATTCTTGCGAGTGGGCAAGGCTTTGACTCATGGCCTGGGGTTCTTTTCTCGATCTGTCTGCTTGAGCTCAACTGGCTGTCTGGTAAGCGGGGCTTCGCAGCGCGGTCTCTGAGGGGCTGAGGTGAAACATATCAGGGACTCGCGTGCTGCAGAAGTATTTAGGAACAAAGGAAAGAGCAGATTTCCGCCGGTCTCCAAGCAGCCCTCGCCTCCTCCTCTCTGTTATCTCCAGAGTCTCCCGGGATCAGCTCGCTGAGTGCAGGGAATTGACGTGGCAATTCAGCCTTCAGCTTCCAAACAGGACACCAACAGAGGACAGAGAGAGAGGGGGGGGGGGGGGGGGGGGGGGGGGGGGGGGGGGGTGACAGAGAGACAGAGATAGAGAGAGAGAGACAGAGAGGAGGGAGAGAGAGAGAGAGGGGGCGGTATAATATAGGATGGGAGTTATTTTACGTAGGAAGGAAAAAAAATTGTTTTAAGCTTTATCTGCAAATACAGCAAATCATTCGGCCCAGAAAACCACCCCCCCCCACCCAACCAACAAGATTTGGAGAATGGGGGCGGGGGGTTTCACTTTGTGAGGTTCATGTCTCTACGAGCCATTCTTGCGTACGAGAGATTACAAAAAAAACCCAGAAATAGATGTACCAAAAAATAAAGGATATTAAAAGATTACAACCATAAGTGTCTTTTAGGCAACACTGAGAGGGCTGTGGATAAAGAGAAACTTTGCGTGGCGAGCTCTGCAAAGTGGAGCAGTAAAAGGTTATGGGAAAAACTTCTTGGTTTTATTTTTTTTCTTTGTAAAAGTGTTACAGCGATTACAAAAATTTGGAACGTTTAAATTGTTCAAATTTCCCACCATTTTGAATAATTGCGCAAAGGCCACAGACTCATATGCAAATGGAATGTACGCAGATCATTTATTAACACAACAGACTGGACCTAACCTGACCGTCGGCCAGATTGGCATGTTTCACAGAACCATCAGGCAAGTCGTCATTGCGAAACTTTTGGAAAAGGGTGGCATTTAAAAAAAATTCCTTGGCAGGTGATTGGATGAACCATCCTGTCCATTGTCATTGTTGTTTCCGAACAAAACCAGTTACTTCTCACTGTCGAGAGTAACACCTAAACCCCCCCATTTTATTGGGGCCCCGTAGTGCAATAGGTCCAATAGCCGATGTCAAGGACAGAAGGCAAATGTGAACTCAAGAGATCGGAATGGTCTCCAATGAGGCTTCGTTAGACAGGACCCTTGGGAGATAAAGCTAGTCATTCTGCAGAAGGAATACCTTTGAATAGACCCCCAGATTCCTGATTCAGAAAAAGAGTTTGGCAAGAATTACTGATATACTGAACGAGGGTACTTACCCCATATAACATTATGCATACGATTGGATTGATTGATGTTGTGTGTGTTACATTTATTGATGTATTGATCGACTGGTGCTCAAGATGATTTTTCAGGACCATTGTGCGAACGTGTGAGGACATGGGGCAGCATGGCGCGTTTTCAGTTTGCCGTTTATATCATGAGTGAAGGCAGAGATGTTGCGGGCGTACGCAGTCTGGCAGAGCTGATAATGAACCAATAGACAGCCACAGATAAGTTCTCCTGGCTTTGCCCCAACCACTCATGCCAGGACTCCGTATACATCATATTGAGCTTGACAAACCAAGAGA
>PIJE02006448.1:0-15198 GCA_002895965.2 Coryphaenoides rupestris
TATTTAATTCATATGCATCTTTTACTCTATCAGGGTTAGTGAGTGTTTTTTTTAACGGTGCCGCCCTCTGATTGGTCCGTCAGTTTGTCCGGGTGTCCAATTGCTGCTGCTGAGAAGATTGCCAAGGTCCACGAGAAGAGCAGCAACTTGAGTGACAGCAGCTCCAAGTCCAATCAGGCATCAGACCGCGTGCTGAGGTACCGCCCACTAGAGTGTGGTAGACTATGGGGGGTATATAGTAGAGTGTGGTAGACTATGGGGGGTATATAGTAGAGTGTGGTAGACTATGGGGGGTATATAGTAGAGTGTGGTAGACTATGGGGGGTATATAGTAGAGTGTGGTAGACTATGGGGGGTATATAGTAGAGTGTGGTAGAATGCAACACTGCTGGTAAACCAACAAATGTACATAAAGTAAACACTTATATAATACATAATGTTAAAATGAAATATTAAAATACTAAATGTATGTGATAATGACAATAGCAACCTTTGTAGCAATAGTCATTTAAACATTACATTAAATAATAATAACAAAAAACATGAGCAAATAATATCGTGACACAATACATAAATAAACTAAAATAGAACACAAGAAAACACATTGATATAAAAAAAATCATGACAACATCAAATCAATAAAAGTGCACAAATAAAATAAAATAAAAAAATAAAATAAAAGAGAAAGAAAATGTGAAAACACTGTTTTAAAATCTGTTTTATCGTCTGTTTCAAACAGCTGATCAGTTGGGTCTTGGGGGCGGGGCCAGCATGTTGCTGCTGGATGATTGCAGGATTGGTCTGTCACTCAGGCTATAGCTCCTCCCCCACAGACTGACATGCAGTCAGTTGTCTCATCGTTTCTATGACAACAGCCAAGCTAAAGTTTCCTCTGATGCCAACAGACTCTGTACCTCTCTACCTGTCTGTCTCACTACCTATCTCTCTGACTGTCTCTCTACCTGTCTCACTACCTATCAGTCTGACTCTCTACCTGTCTGTCTGACTCTCTACCTGTCTGTCTGACTATCTACCTGTCTGTCTGACTCTCTACTGTCTGTCTGACTATCTACCTGTCTGTCTGACTCTCTACCTGTCTGTCTGACTATCTACCTGTCTGTCTGCCTGTCTCTCTACCAGTCTGTCTGACTCAGTACATGTCTGTCTACGTGTCTGTCTGTCTATATGTCTCATTACCTGTCAGTCTGTCTGTCTACCTGTCTCTCTACCTGTCCGCCTGTCTCTCTATCAGT
Organism: Coryphaenoides rupestris; assembly: GCA_002895965.2. Lineage (NCBI taxonomy): Eukaryota > Metazoa > Chordata > Actinopteri > Gadiformes > Macrouridae > Coryphaenoides > Coryphaenoides rupestris. Next base: position 1,254 of record PIJE02006448.1, read on the forward strand.
CTGTCTGTCTGTCTACCTGTCACTACCTGTCAGTCTGACTCTCAACCTGTCTCTCTACCTGTCTGCCTGTCTCTCTACCTGTCTGCCTGTCTCTCTACCAGTCTGTCTGCCTGTCTGCGGGACTCACCTGCGGTGGGAGTTCCTGTTGCTATTGACATGTCCTCGTCCGGAGCAGCCGGGCGTGGGACACTTTAGAACATTCTCATACATGGCCAGAACTTTGGCAGCAGGGAGAGGCGAGAGAGACAGTGAGGTTACGTGAGGGTTACTGGGCCTCCGACGCCGGGCAGACGAGCCATGCAGGCATGCAGCCGAGCCCAACCCCACCGCCGCGCAACCGCTCACAAGCAGCCGGTGGATGAGGACATGAGGAGATGGGAGTCAAAACTACAGCGTGAAGGTCTGTCGTCACGACAACAGACGAGGAGCGAACCCCCGGGTTCCACACAGACACCACAGAGAGGAGACGGAGCGAGGGTTCATATGGAGGTCGAGGAGAACCAGATATTGGTGGAAGATGGAACCGTGGTGTGAAGGGAGAACCTCTGGGAGGAGGAGAGGTACGCTGGACGGTGGTATGGAGGTAGAACCGTATTAATGAAGCACATCTCATGGACAAGCTGCGGATTTAAATAGCATCGAAGGGGAAGAAACTAGCCTGATATCAGCAGACATGTTAGTCTGGAACCCCTCAGTTCATTTTCAATTTCCAAGGCTACAGAGCAAAATGCCTCTGGAGGCAATTGGATAGAAGCTCCAACCAATCAGAGCAACGGAATGACAGCCGGCAGCCATCTCGGTTGTTTACCAGCCCCATATTAGATAAAGAGGTTGTGATTGGTCGGCTGGAAATCAGTCTGAACGGGAGGAGGGGTCAGACGCATGAGCTGGCAGGTTGGTCTGGTTCCCGGGTCGACCTTCAGACACCACCTGATAGATATCTGCCCATCCCAAACGATGACCTTGGGATGTTTTGCCCGGTAGGAATGGGCAGAGATTGGCCTGGTGTTGCACAGAACTCTATACTCAGTTTTTTGTCATATTTTCGAGCAAAAAAGGAATCCACCGATCAATATTCTTCTGAGTATAGAGGAACAGTGCCTTGTACAAGGAGCAATTGATTTACTTCCATGCATTCATTGACTTTGAGTTCAGCCCACTTAGTCCAATACTAACAGATAGATACGGGTCCCAGTACAGCAGCGTGGTAGTACAGCGTATACAGTACTACAGTCACGTGTAACTAAGCTAGCGCGGTCTCACGGTACTACAGTCACGTGTAACTAAGCTAGCGCGGTCTCACGGTACTACAGTAACGTGTAACTAAGCTAGCGCGGTCTCACGGTACTACAGTCACGTGTAACTAAGCTAGCGCGGTCTCACGGTACTACAGTAACGTGTAACTAAGCTAGCGCGGTCTCACGGTACTACAGTAACGTGTAACTAAGCTAGCGCGGTCTCACGGTACTACAGTCACGTGTAACTAAGCTAGCGCGGTCTCACGGTACTACAGTCACGTGTAACTAAGCTAGCGCGGTCTCACGGTACTACAGTAACGTGTAACTAAGCTAGCGCGGTCTCACGGTACTACAGTAACGTGTAACTAAGCTAGCGCGGTCTCACGGTACTACAGTAACGTGTAACTAAGCTAGCGCGGTCTCACGGTACTACAGTCACGTGTAACTAAGCTAGCGCGTTCGCCGTACTACAGTAACGTGTAACTAAGCTAGCGCGGTCTCACGGTACTACAGTAACGTTGTAACTAATGCTAGCTCCGGTCTCGCTTGCGTTAACTACAGTAACGTGTAACTAAGGCTAGCCGGTTCGCGTCTCACCCCAAGGTACTACAGTCACGTGTAGACTAAGCTAGCGCGGTCTCACCGGGTACTACAGTAACGTGTAACTAAGCTAGCGCGGTCTCACGGTACTACAGTAACGTGTAACTAAGCTAGCGCGGTCTCACGGTACTACAGTCACGTGTAACTAAGCTAGCGCGGTCTCACGGTACTACAGTAACGTGTAACTAAGCTAGCGCGGTCTCACGGTACTACAGTAACGTGTAACTAAGCTCCTCCAACTCCAACGCTGGTAAGCTGCAGCGACTGAAGCGTGACGCTAATGACACATAATGAGAGGTGCGGCCTGCGAGCTCACAGCCCACAGAGACAAACATGCACACTGAACACGGTCCCAGCGAACCCTAACCCCACACTGGACCCCCTTCGACAAGTCAAACAGGACTCCTGAGACCCTGAGCCCAGCAGTCTTCACAGTGGACAGGACCCACTCGAGAGGCCGAACGTGACACATCTGGGTGGGCACTCCCACTTGTGATGTCACAAATGGGTAGACTTTGAAATGGCTTGGTAATGATTAATCAGCCTCACGCCCGGTGGTATAATAGAGTCCCTTTAACCCAGGTTGGACTCTCACGTTTCCTCCGGTCGAAGTGATGTTTGAGGGCTGCTGACTTGTTTGAAGGGCCCGCCGGTGTAGAATCCATGATGAATGAATGGATGTATTTACAGGGAGATTATGTCCCCATAAATCCACGACGAGTGGATGTTTGTGTGCAGAGGGACAGCAGGACCCTGTAAATTCATATGGAGCGGATGCATTTATGGGGATATCGGTCTTTGTAAACCCATGCTGAATGGATGGATGTATTTACGGGGACATTATGTCCACATAAACACATACTGAGTGGATGTATGTGTATACAAGGACAGCAGGACCCCGTAAACACCAAAAAAGTGGACGAGCGACGGGCCCCTTACTCTCTGGAGGGACGCGGTCTTTGTGAGGACATCCAGACAGGCTGCGGTGGTGGGGGTAGAGGCCGGTCACGTGACCCGTCCCGTCGCAGCCCGGGGTCGGACACTTGCTCTCCTTCTTCTCTGACCTGGAGGAGTCTGGGAGTGGGGGTGGGGGTGTGAATAGTGAACTGTATCATTTATGAACATTAATATAATAATAATCCTATGATTCCTGCGGCCGACCTTTGTAGTAGCTCCTCTTCAAGCCGTCTCCATGGTGATGCATCTTGCTCCGCCTCTCCTCCGGCCCGTGGCTGTGCCGGGGGCTCTGGTCGCCGTGGCGAGGGTGGTGGTGGTCCCGCCCGCTGCGGCGCCCCCCGCTGGGCTCCGACAGCATGCGCTCCCGCAGCACCTTGGCCCGCTGGGACTCGAGGGCGATGGCCTTCTCCAGCAGGGACAGGTTGCCCTTGGTCATGTCGAAGGCCTCGTCGGAGCGCTCTGAGGCCACCGACGTGGTGTCCTCCTCGTCCCCGTCCGGGCTGGCGCTGCCCGGGTAACCGCCCCCGCCGCCCCGGGACACCGGGCTCAGCGGGTCGTCCAGGGGGTCCTCCGCCTTCATCAGCCCCCCCACCATGTCGGTGTAGGTCTTCTCCCTCGACTCCTCCCCCTGGCCCTGGTGGCAGCTCTCATACCTGCAGAAGGAGGAGGAGGAGGAGGAGGAGGAGGAGGAGGAGAGAGGATGAGGGGGGAGGAGAGGAGGAGGAAGAGGAGAGGGAAGTGGGAGGAGGAGGAGAAAATAATTCTAGATGTGATCTCTCATCGTATCTTATCTTCAACATCATCTAACAACGTCTCCCGTCTACAAGACAGCCAACGTCTCCTCCTACCTGGACAGGTGGTGGCTGGGGGTCATGGGGTGGTGGTGGTGGTGGTGGTGGTGGTGGTGGTGCTGGCGGTCGCGGGGCGGACTCTCGCTGAGCTTGCGGGCCAGGTCAAAGCACTGGGTCCTCAGACACTCCAGACTGCTGATGGACACCTCCTCGCTCCCCTCTCCTCCTCCTCCTCCTCCTCCTCTCCCCGCCCGGCCCAGCCTGCGGTGACCCCTGCTCTGCTCCTGAACGCCGCCCTCCAGCCCCGCCGGCACCGCCACCGCCGCCGCACTGCCTTCTGGGTAGCCGTCCTCCGGGGGCAAGGCGCCGTGGCCCTGCGCCAGGAGCTTCAGCGAATCCACCGTCTCCCTGACGACATCGCTGTCCAGGTCCACGCTGAGATCCCCCTTCCTCTCCCCGGCCTCGCTCCCCTCGTCCTCTTCCTCCTCCTCCTCCTCGTCCTCCTCCTCCTCCCCTCCGCTGTTGGAGGAGCTGGTGTTCCCCTCCGACTCAGTGGTGGCCTGGTAGACCACCGCGTCCTCTGCGATCTTCCCCAGGTTCAGCAGTGACTTGGCCACCAGCTCATCATAGTTCTCGTAGTCCTCGCTGTTGGCCGCCGCCCCTCCGGGTCCCGGGGGGCCCTCGTGGTCCTTCAGACCCGGGAGCAGCTTGGAGGGCCCGGCTTTGAAACAGGTCTGCGCTGCAGGGAGAGAAGAATGTGTGGACATCCGTCAGGTCTGATGACACCTCAGCACCTCCAAGCACCTCCAAGCGTGAACACGGAACACCTCCAGACTCACCTCGAGCAGGACTGCAGCGATCTTCATCTCTGTCATCTTCCTCCTCGTCCGCGTCCTCGTCATCCCCATCCTCATCGTCCTCATCTTCGTCATCTCCGTCTTCCTCCTCCTCCGCTCTCGGTCGGTCCACAGCCTCCTCCTCTCTCTCCAGCTCCTCCTCCTCCTCCTCCTCCTCTCTCTCCAACTCCTCCTCCTCCTCTCTCTCCATCTCCTCCTCCTCCTCCTCGCCTGGCTCCTCGTCCTCAGAGAACCCCTCCTCCATCTCTCCATCCTCTCGGTCCCCTCTCTCCTCCTCCTCCTCCTCTTCCTCCTCCTCCTCCTCCTCCTCCCCCCGGCCAGGTGCGTCGGGGCCCCCCAGGCCCGGGGCCTCGTAGCCAGGGTAGAGGCCCCTCTCCCCGGGGGTGGAGGAGGACAGGAGAGACCTCCTCTTAGAAGGAGGCTCCAGGGGCTGCTTCACGAGAACCTTCCTTTTCCTGGCCAGAGGACAGCCATACACACTGTACACAGACAGGTAGAGAGACAGACAGGTAAAGAGATAGACAGGTAGAGAGAGAGAGATACAGACAGACAGGTAAAGAGACAGACAGGTAGAGAGAGAGAGATAAAGACAGACAGGTAAAGAGACAGACAGGTAGAGAGACAGACAGGTAGAGAGAGACACACAGAGAACACAGGTAGAGAGAGACAGATGAAGACAGACAAGTAGAGGGAGAGAGAGAGAGAGAGAGAGAGAGAGAGAGAGAGTAGGTAGAGGCAGACAGACAGGTAGAAAGACAGATGGACAAAAGAACAGATATAGAGGCAGTCAGACAGTGTGTGGTATGTAAGTGTGTGTGTGTGTGTGTTGTGTGTTGTGTGTGTGTGTGTGTGTGTGTGTGTGTGTGTGTGACCTTGGCCACCTCGCTGCCTCCCCAGGCAGAACGACCAATTAAAATTCCTCAGGTAATTAAAACACATCTGAGGAGGGGGGGGGGGCGCAGAGAGATGTTCCAAACCGTAAGGAACCTTCCAGAAAATAGACTGCCCTGTCTCACTCAGTCTGTAACCCAGCATACACCTGGACACACCTGTCAGTCCGCTACCCAGCATACACCTGGACACACCTGTCAGTCTGTTACCCAGCATACACCTGGACACACCTGTCAGTCTGTTACCCAGCATACACCTGGACACACCTGTCAGTCCGCTACCCAGCATACACCCGGACACACCTGTCAGTCTGTTACCCAGCATACACCTGGACACACCTGTCAGTCCGCTACCCAGCATACACCCGGACACACCTGTCAGTCTGTTACCCAGCATACACCTGGACACACCTGTCAGTCTGTTACCCAGCATACACCTGGACACACCTGTCAGTCCGCTACCCAGCATACACCCGGACACACCTGTCAGTCTGTTACCCAGCATACACCTGGACCACACCTGTCAGTCCGCTACCCAGCATACACTCGGCACACACCTGTCAGGTCTGTTTACCCAGCATACACCCGGACACACCTGTCGGTCTGTTACCAGCATACCACCTGGACACACCTTGTCCAGTCCTGTTACCCAGCATACCACCTGGACCACACCTGTCAGTCTTGTTTACCCAGCATACACCTGGACACACCTGTCCAGTCCGCTACCCACCGCATACACCCGGACCAACACCTGTCAGTCTGTTACCGCCAGCATACCACCCTTGGACACACCTTCAGTCCGTTACCCAGCATACACCTGGGACACCACCTGTCAGTCCGTTACCCAGCAATACCTGGACACACCTGTCAGTCCGTTACCGAGCATACACCTGGACACACCTGTCAGTCCGTTACCCAGCATACACCTGGACACACCTGTCAGTCCGTTACCCAGCATACACCTGGACACACCTGTCAGTCCTTTACCCAGCATACACCTGGACAAACAAATGAATGTATATCTGCAGTCGTCTCATCATCTCAGTGGATCACAGGTGTGCTCAGTCTTTGTCTCCACGGCGACGCTCCAAAAAACGTTGCCACCTTTGGGGGGTGGGGCTTGGGGGTGGGGGCAGGGTTAAGGTGGGTGAGAGGTGATGGAGGAGTGAGGCTGGTTGCCATGGAAGCAAGGCTCGGCTGCCTGACAGTCTGACTGCAGCATCAACAGGCTCCACACACACACACACACACACACACACACACACACACACACACATACACACACTGCAGTCGCCATGGTGACAGCTCTACTCAGGAGAGCTCTGCTCCACCAGAGACGGAGAGAGACTCACAGCTTGGCTATAGAGAAGGTACAGACTCATAGAGAAAGGTACAGACTCATAGACAAGGTACAGACTCATAGAGAAAGGTACAGACTCATAGAGAAGGTACAGACTCATAGAGAAAGGTACAGACTCATAGAGAAGGTACAGACTCATAGAGAAAGGTACAGACTCATAGAGAAGGTACAGACTCATAGAGAAAGGTACAGACTCATAGAGAAAGGTACAGACTCATAGAGAAGGTACAGACTCATAGAGAAAGGTACAGACTCATAGCTATAGAGAAGGTACAGACTCATAGAGAAAGGTACAGACTCATAGAGAAGGTACAGACTCATAGAGAAAGGTACAGACTCATAGAGAAAGGTACAGACTCATAGAGAAAGGTACAGACTCATAGAGAAGGTACAGACTCATAGAGAAAGGTACAGACTCATAGAGAAAGGTACAGACTCATAGAGAAGGTACAGACTCATAGAGAAGGTACAGACTCATAGAGAAAGGTACAGACTCATAGAGAGAAGGTACAGACTCATAGAGAAAGGTACAGACTCATAGAGAAGGTACAGACTCATAGAGAAAGGTACAGACTCATAGAGAAGGTACAGACTCATAGAGAAAGGTACAGACTCATAGAGAAAGGTACAGACTCATAGAGAAGGTACAGACTCATAGAGAAGGTACAGACTCATAGAGAAAGGTACAGACTCATAGAGAAAGGTACAGACTCATAGAGAAAGGTACAGACTCATAGAGAAAGGTACAGACTCATAGAGAAGGTACAGACTCATAGAGAAAGGTACAGACTCATAGAGAAGGTACAGACTCATAGAGAAGGTACAGACTCATAGAGAATGTGTGTTAAAGGCATGTTGAAGGCGTGTTAAAGGCGTGTTAAAGGCATGTTGAAGGCGTGTTAAAGGCGTGTTGATGGCGTGTTGAAGGCGTGTTGAAGGCGTGTTGAAGGTGTTTTGAAGGCGTGTTGAAGGCGTGTTAAAGGTGTTTTGAAGGCGTGTTGAAGGCGTGTTAAAGGTGTTTTGAAGGCGTGTTGAAGGCGTGTTAAAGGCATGTTGAAGGCGTGTTGAAGGCGTGTTGAAGGCGTGTTGATGAGGTAAGTCATTTTCTTACCTGCGGTGTCGGGCGTACTTTCCACTGACGTGACCGCTACCATCACAGCCTGGTGTGGGACAGCTGCACACACACACACACACACACACACACACACACACACTGAGTATGGAGACTGGTTGTGCTGGGTACGACCCGGTACGACCCGGTACGACCCGGTACCCAGACTGAACTCACCTGAACAGCTCCTGGGAGGCGGCTTCTACAGGTACTAGAGGTCAAACAGAGGTCAAACAATGGTCAGGAAGTGGACACACAGGAAGTGGACACACAGGAAGTGGACAGACATGATGTGTACAGGAAGTGAACAGCATCGTACCTCGGACGCCTTTGGATCGCGTTCGATGTCGCTTCTCAGCCAAGCTGACCTCCATCTGGAAACAATATGAGACGTTATCTCTCTGACACAGACCTGTCTGTCTGTCTACCTGTCTGTCTGTCTGTCTGTCTGTCCGCCAGTCTGTGGGTCAGTCCGTCTGCCTGTCTTTCTGTTAGGCTGCCTGTGTCTCTGTCTGCCTGTCTGTCTATTTGTCTGCCTGTCTGTCTATTTGTCTGCCTGTCTGTCTGTCTGTCTGCCTGCCTGTGTGTCAGTACTGCAGACTCACAGTTGGTGGTGTCTTGGGTCTGGGTCTGGTGTCCAGGGGCTCCAGGGGCTCCAGGGGGTCCAGGAGGTCCAGGGGGTCCAGGGGGTCGTCAGGTCTCTGTGTGTGGAGTCATGGTCTGACCAGAGAGGAGAGACAGAACATCTGCTGAGGGTCAGGTGATATATATACGACCTCCGACCCTGCTGATGCTCGCAAGACTCAGGGAATAGAACCGGCAGTCAACCTGGCTACCGCTCGTGCCTAGCTCACCAGACAAGGAATAGAACCCCAGACCCTGACAATGCTAGAGGCTTGCTCTCCCTCAAGGCGTGTCAGGGAGAATGATGACAGCCCGTGGAATAGTAACTCAGTAACTAACGGTAAGGTTGTCATTAATTACTGTCATTAAATGTGGGGATGTAATTAAATGGGGACGTAATGCATTCTGCAGCCCACAGGGGGCCCCTGTGTTGTGAGAGGGGAACAGCCGGTCTGTCAATCACCAGACAGACAGACAGACCTTCCTCTTCCTCCTGGAAGCTCTCAGCATCGCCACGACGACCCCAGAGGTGGCGTCCTCACACCGCCCGATGCCGCGGAACGTGGTGACACTGGTCACAACACGCTAGCACGCTAGCACGCTAGCACGCTAGGTAGCGTAGCAACCGCGACACCGCGGCTAGCCCGCCTTTATGAGAACCATCCATTCATCTGGCAGGTGACACGCACCGTGGGGGTTGGATGTAAGGTTGGATGTGGTGGAGGTTGGATGTAGAGGGGGTTGGATGTAGAGGGGGTTGGATGTAGAGGAGGTTGGATGTAGAGGGGGTTGGATGTAGAGGAGGTTGGATGTAGAGGGGGTTGGATGTAGAGGAGGTTGGATGTAGAGGAGGTTGGATGTAGAGGAGGTTGGATGTGGGGGTTGGATGTAGAGGGGGTTGGATGTAGAGGAGGTTGGATGTAGAGGGGGTTGGATGTAGAGGAGGTTGGATGTAGAGGGGGTTGGATGTGGTGGAGGTTGGATGTAGAGGGGGTTGGATGTAGAGGAGGTTGGATGTAGAGGGGGTTGGATGTAGAGGAGGTTGGATGTAGAGGGGGTTGGATGTAGAGGGGTTGGATGTAGAGGGGGTTGGATGTAGAGGAGGTTGGATGTAGAGGGGGTTGGATGTAGAGGGGGTTGGATGTAGAGGAGGTTGGATGTAGAGGGGGTTGGATGTAGAGGGGGTTGGATGTAGAGGGGGTTGGATGTGGTGGAGGTTGGATGTAGAGGGGGTTGGATGTAGAGGAGGTTGGATGTAGAGGGGTTGGATGTAGAGGGGGTTGGATGTAGAGGAGGTTGGATGTAGAGGGGGTTGGATGTAGAGGAGGTTGGATGTAGAGGGGGTTGGATGTAGAGGGGTTGGATGTAGAGGAGGTTGGATGGTGTAGAGGGTTGGATGTAGAGGGGTTGGATGTAGAGGAGGTTGGATGTAGAGGGGGTTGGATGTAGAGGGGGTTGGATGTAGAGGAGGTTGGATGTAGAGGAGGTTGGATGTAGAGGGGTTGGATGTAGAGGAGGTTGGATGTAGAGGGGGTTGGATGTAGAGGGGGTTGGATGTAGAGGAGGTTGGATGTAGAGGGGGTTGGATGTAGAGGGGGTTGGATGTAGAGGGGGTTGGATGTAGAGGAGGTTGGATGTAGAGGGGGTTGGATGTAGAGGGGTTGGATGTAGAGGGGGTTGGATGTAGAGGAGGTTGGATGTAGAGGGGGTTGGATGTAGAGGGGGTTGGATGTAGAGGAGGTTGGATGTAGAGGGGGTTGGATGTAGAGGGGGTTGGATGTAGAGGGGGTTGGATGTAGAGGGGGTTGGATGTAGAGGTTGGATGTAGAGGGGGTTGGATGTAGAGGGGGTTGGATGTAGAGGGGGTTGGATGTAGAGGAGGTTGGATGTAGAGGGGTTGGGATGTAGAGGGGGTTGGATGTAGAGGAGGTTGGATGTAGAGGGGGTTGGATGTAGAGGAGGTTGGGGACAGTTGTCTTCGGTTTGTTCTCTTTTGAACTCTGGAGATACCAAAACTCTAAAGCGATAGAGAGACAATGATAGAGAGAGAGAGAGACAGTGATAGAGAGACAGCGATAGAGAGGGGGTGAGAGAGAGAGAGAGAGTGTGTAGTATATAAATAAGTGTGCTCCCCCTCTATGAGTCATTCAGCGTTCCAGAATAGTCCCTGAATCCCCTGAGACACACCATCTACTACACACTGTGTGTGTGCGTGTGTGTGTGTGTGTGTGTGTGTGTGTGTGTGTGTGTGTGTGTGTGTGTGTGTGTGTGTGTGTTAATCATAATGAAATATTCAGGTTGAATCACATTTCAGATCTCAGACACAGAGCTAGGTGTAGAGACAGGATGATGGAGGAGAGACAGGATGATAGAGGAGAGACAGGATGATGGAGGAGAGACAGGATGATGGAGGAGAGACAGGATGATGGAGGAGAGACAGGATGATGGAGGAGAGACAGGATGATGGAGGAGAGACAGGATGATGGAGGACAGACAGGATGATAGAGGAGAGACAGGATGATGGAGGAGAGACAGGATGATGGAGGAGAGACAGGATGATAGAGGAGAGACAGGATGATAGAGGAGAGACAGGATGATGGAGGAGAGACAGGATGATAGAGGAGAGACAGGATGATAGAGGAGAGACAGGATGATGGAGGAGAGACAGGATGATGGAGGAGAGACAGGATGATGGAGGACAGACAGGATGATGGAGGAGAGACAGGATGATAGAGGAGAGACAGGATGATGGAGGAGAGACAGGATGATAGAGGAGAGACAGGATGATGGAGGAGAGAGGATGATAGAGGAGAGACAGGATGATGGAGGAGAGACAGGATGATAGAGGAGAGACAGGATGATAGAGGAGAGACAGGATGATAGAGGAGAGACAGGATGATAGAGGAGAGACAGGATGATAGAGGAGAGACAGGATGAGAGAAAGTTAACAACTTTATTGTTCTGTCAATAGCAGACAGCTCAGGCCCACACAGACTCTCTCTCTCTCTTTCCCTTCATTATCTCGGTGTCTCTCTCTCACTCCCACAGACTGAAGTCATGGAGAGCGAAGAGCTAAGCTAACAGGTCCCGCGGTAGCTTAGCCACCATCCAGCTAACTTATTATGTCTGTAGAGTGTACTGCTGGAGACCAGTCTAGACCAGTCTAGTGTGTACTGCTGTAGTCTGGTGGTCTAGACCAGTCTAGACCAGTCTCGTGTGTACTGCTAAGGTCTGGTGGTCTAGACCAGTCTAGTGTGTACTGCTGTAGTCTGGTGGTCTAGACCAGTCTAGTGGGTACTGCTGAAGTCTGGTGGTCTAGACCAGTCTCGTGTGTACTGCTAAGGTCTGGTGGTCTAGACCAGTCTCGTGTGTACTGCTGTAGTCTGGTGGTCTAGACCAGTCTAGTGGGTACTGCGGTAGTCTGGCAGTCTATGTGCTGCTGGAGGGTGGAGGGTGGAGGTCTAGACCAGTCTATGTGCTGCTGGGGGGTGGAGGGTGGAGGTCTAGATCAGTCTGTGTGTGCTGCTGGAGGGTGGAGGTCTAGATCAGTCTGTGTGTGCTGCTGGAGGGTGGAGGAGGGTGGAGGAGGGTATGTGAGGACACCAGACCAGCTCCAGTCTGCTAAACACTCTCTGGTTCAGAGCAGACTATTGATCAGCCTCCACCCGAAGGCTCCACCTCCACCCTCCACCCTCCACCGGACGGCTGAGAGCTGAGAGCTACTCCTAGCAAACATTAGCATTGCATCTTCCATCAGCATAGCATCCCCCATTAGCATAGCATCTTCTATTAGCATAGCATCCTTAATTAGCATAGCATCTACCATTAGCATAGCATCTTCCATTAGCATAGCATCTGCACTATACTGGTATCACATCATAGCATCAGCTGCTAGCCTCTGTTTGACATGTAAACACAGAGAGACCTGACAGAGACATGAGAGAGTAACAGGATCCTCATGAGACATGAGAGAGTAACAGGATCCTCATGAGACATGAGAGAGTAACAGGATCCTCATGAGACATGAGAGAGTAACAGGATCCTCATGAGACATGAGAGAGTAACAGGATCCTCATGAGACATGAGAGAGTAACAGTATCCTCATGAGAGAGTAACAGTATCCTCAAGAGACATGAGAGAGTAACAGGATCCTCATGAGACATGAGAGAGTAACAGGATCCTCATGAGACATGAGAGAGTAACAGTATCCTCATGAGAGAGTAACAGTATCCTCAAGAGACATGAGAGAGTAACAGGATCCTCATGAGACATGAGAGAGTAACAGGATCCTCATGAGACATGAGAGAGTAACAGGATCCTCATGAGACATGAGAGAGTAACAGTATCCTCATGAGACATGAGAGAGTAACAGTATCCTCATGAGACATGAGAGAGTAACAGGATCCTCATGAGACATGAGAGAGTAACAGGATCCTCATGAGACATGAGAGAGTAACAGGATCCTCATGAGACATGAGAGAGTAACAGGATCCTCAAGAGACATGAGAGAGTAACAGGATCCTCATGAGACATGAGAGAGTAACAGGATCCTCATGAGACATGAGAGAGTAACAGGATCCTCATGAGACATGAGAGAGTAACAGGATCCTCATGAGACATGAGAGAGTAACAGGATCCTCATGAGAGAGTAACAGGATCCTCATGAGACATGAGAGAGTAACAGGATCCTCATGAGACATGAGAGAGTAACAGGATCCTCATGAGACATGAGAGAGTAACAGTATCCTCATGAGACATGAGAGAGTAACAGGATCCTCATGAGACATGAGAGAGTAACAGGATCCTCATGAGACATGAGAGAGTAACAGGATCCTCATGAGACATGAGAGAGTAACAGGATCCTCATGAGAGAGTAACAGGATCCTCATGAGACATGAGAGAGTAACAGGATCCTCATGAGAGAGTAACAGGATCCTCATGAGACATGAGAGAGTAACAGGATCCTCATGAGACATGAGAGAGTAACAGGATCCTCATGAGAGAGTAACAGTATCCTCATGAGACATGAGAGAGTAACAGGATCCTCATGAGACATGAGAGAGTAACAGTATCCTCATGAGACATGAGAGAGTAACAGTATCCTCATGAGACACGAGAGAGTAACAGTATCCTCATGAGACATGAGAGAGTAACAGGATCCTCATGAGACATGAGAGAGTAACAGGATCCTCATGAGAGAGTAACAGGATCCTCATGAGAGAGTAACAGGATCCTCATGAGACATGAGAGAGTAACAGGATCCTCATGAGAGAGTAACAGGATCCTCATGAGAGAGTAACAGGATCCTCATGAGACATGAGAGAGTAACAGGATCCTCATGAGACATGAGAGAGTAACAGGATCCTCATGAGACATGAGAGAGTAACAGGATCCTCAAGAGACATGAGAGAGTAACAGGATCCTCATGAGACATGAGAGAGTAACAGGATCCTCATGAGACATGAGAGAGTAACAGGATCCTCATGAGACATGAGAGAGTAACAGTATCCTCATATT
>PIJE02006450.1:0-15193 GCA_002895965.2 Coryphaenoides rupestris
ATAACAAACTATATGTGTGGACACAAATCCAAACGCACACAAGACACGTATTCCCAATTATGTTTGAGTCTGAATGCTAAATAATAAGGGAATTCATCAGCCACTTGGGCCAGTGAATAATGTATGGCCAACAGAGAGTTTAATCAATACGCCGGTCTGCCGAGGCCAGTGGATCTCAAACAACATAAAACGTCTAAACTGAGACAAACGAATCATTCACGTTCGACTATATAAGTAGTAGTGTGTGTGTGTGACTGGCCAGGCTGGCCAAATCTTAAAGGCGACATAATTATCAAAAACCGGCGTCATCTCCGGTTTTTGCGTCCACCGAGACGCACGGTGGATAGATCCGCCTCCCAGCTGGACCCAGTGGACAACTGGTAGCGACTGGTAGGCTAGATCTATCCACCGTATGTCTGGGTGGACACACACACACACCACTTGTGATGTCAAAAACCGGAGATGACGGCGGTTTTTTGAAACCGCTTGGAACGGCTAATCACGCTCACACCTGGTGGTGTAACAGGAGTCCTTTAAAAGATCAAAATCCCCCGGATGTTGGCTAATGGCCTTCATCACATGCTGGATGCACAGCTGTCATCAGCGACCTCGTCCTTTGAGTGTCTCTCACACACACACACACACACACACAAACACACAGACGCGGGCGCGCTGTCTGTGGGCAAGGCTTCATCGTCTCCCGCCAAATCACATTATCGGCTCCACTCGGGGGCCAAATTGAGTCGTTCCCTCAGCAAACGGGCTGCCTGTATTAGCGGCTAATGGCTCAGTCAAGCTAACAGAGACGCACAATGGTGTCTTATTACAGGAGGGGCTAGGAGTCTGAAGGGTGGCCGTCTGAAGGTTAATATCGACTGAAGGGGGCTCGACATGTTGTTGTTGTTGTTGCTGTTGTTGTTGGACACAAAACAGGGTTTATTACCTCAGGTTGATCCGGTTTTGTGTTGTGTTTTCGTGTAAATATTCCGGCAGTGTGTGTATATATATATATACAGTATATTGTGGCAGCCCAGCCCGGACCAATTGGAGTAACGTAAACAGAAGCCGGGGGTTACGGCGTGACAAACGGAGTTATTTATTCGAAAGAATACAGTCAGGAACGGGGAGGGGAACAGAATGTAACTTGAATCTTCGCCTTGGGATCCACCAACAAGGCCATGCTTACCCACTCCCAATAAAATGTCCACAGTTTTCAAAAAAAGCCTTCAAACGAGGTGGCCGTTTGTGTCTCATTAAAACTCGTCGTACACACACAGCGCTGTCCAACTTCTATCTGTGGACATGATGCTGTAATACGTCGTTATCAACCGGTATTGTATTGCAAACAATGGCTGCCCAGGCTAGAGCAAACCCGAGCACAACAAAGGTTTTCCTTGGTTTTTCCGACTTGTTGTAACTGGAACACTTCCGAGCAGAAATGGTTCTCTGTGGCGTTCAACTGTGGCTTGATTGGTTCTTAATTGGCTCTTAATTGGCCACACCTGGGCAGAGGCCATGAGCGCCCGGTTGGGGGCGGAGTTCACCGATACTCAAGGTGCTGTAGTACCACACCATGCATCTGCAGCCATGTGGGGCATAGATCAGGGATCAGGCCTTATGAATATATATATGTATATATGTACAGTATATATATAAAGCAACATCCACATAGCATGTACGAGCACACACGAGCAAACACACACAAAAGCATTAACAAACGTATATTGTGTGACACAGAAAGTCCAAGACGCTATCAAAAAACACGAGTATTCGCCAACGTTATGTGTGTATAGTGAGTGCTGGATATTGCTAATAATAAGGGTAATTCAGGGTGCCACTTGGGCCAGGTAGATAGTGTATGGGGCAATAGCAGGCGCCGGGTTTAATCAAGTCCTACCCGCCGGTCTTGCCGAGCGCAGTGGATCTCGAAGCAACATAAAAGCGTCTAAACTGAGACAACGAGGATCATCATGTTCGACGTAGCTCGATAATTAGTAGTGTGTGTGTGTGACGTGGGCCCAGGGACTGGGCGCAAATCTTAAAGGCGGACGATTTGATTTATCAAGAAACCGCGTCATCTCGCGGTTTTGCGGTCCACCGAGATGTACGGTGGATAGGAGTCCGCTACCAGCGTGGACCCAGGTGGGACAGACTGGTAGCGACGTGGTAGGCTAGAGGTCTGATCCACGCGTACTGCGGGTGGATATCTATATCCACACACGAGCCACTTGTTGATGTCATAAAAGCCGGAGATGAGCGGGTTTTTGAAAGCCGCTCGCGGAGTGACGGCGTAAGTCTGCCCCACTCAACAACCTGACGTGCGGCTAGTGACTCTTTCTGTCTTCCTGGATAAGTCTCTTTGAAGAAGAGTGCAGAAAGTCAGCGCCCGGCTATGTTGGCTAATTGCTTCATTCACATGCTGGCATGCATCATCGCGTGTCAGTTCTCAGTCTCTTCTCTGGGAAGCGACCCTGCGTCCATTTGGGTTCTCTGTCACAAACCAGCCACCTGGACGACGTGCACCCACAGAGCAGCCACAGACATGATTCGCCCTGTAGACCACCTCGGGCGGTAATTGGGCGCCGCTGTGCTGTGCAAGGACGTTCATCGTCTCCCGCCAAATCACAGTATCGGGCCTCACTCGGGGGCCTAAATTTGAGTCGTATTCCCTCAGCAAACTGGGCTGCCATTGTGCATTAGCGGCTATATGGCTCTTCAGTCATAGCTAACAGGACGCAGCAATGGATCGTCTTATTACAGGAGGGCTAGGAGGGTCTGAAAGGTGCGGTCTGAAGGTCTGAATAGTCGAGCTGGATGTGGGCTCGGACGCGTGGTTGTTGGGTTGTTGCTGCTTGACGGTGTCTGCTTGTATTAGTTGGGGAACGAATAACAGTTGGATATGCTGCCCTCCTCATGGCTCCGGTCTAGCGTGGCTTTGTAGTGGACCTACAAGCACGGTTGTTGTTTTGTTCGGTACTGTTATTGAATATCAATATGATATTTACCGGCAGGATCGGCTGAAGCGCCGCCGATAGGATCTCTGTCGTTGAGAATCCTAGTTTCTCAAGCATAGTGCTTATATACAAGCGCCCAAAGTTTCTCGATGCTCGGAAGAGATCGTCTCCCCGCCTGGCCACCAATTCGTGACGTTCGTGGTACTGTAGAAGATCAGATTTACCATCACTTACGGTCCATCAATGCGAGTGCCACATAGCAAAGCCCGGTGTATTGGCGGTTACTCGTGCCAGAGTGCCTCGTAAGAAGCGAGAAGCCGTCTGAAGTCTTAATAGTCCTGTGCGAGTTGATTGTGTGATTGCGTGGGACATCTAGAAGTTGGGACAGTTCATGTGATGATTTTCTGTGGGTTGAGCGGAAGGAACAGAATGGTCGAACTGAAGTCTTCTCCGTGGGGATTCCTAACCTAGACTAAGGCCAGGGGCATGCTTTGACCCCATCTCCCTATAAATGCCTCACGTGTCGCTCTGTCTCGGACAGTTTCAAAAGGTGACTCCAATACGACCGCCACGAGCAACAATCGTGTGTCTGTAGCATATCCGACCGAAGTGGGCGCTCCTAGCTCGCTGTGCGGATACCGAATACCAGCCGCTGCGTGACAGGCACACAAGCGCGTGTCCAAGCGTATCTGTGCGTGAATACATGTGTCGGTGCACTTGGTGTCTTGGACGAATGGACTGTTGCGGTAGGTTCAGAACAGCGAGGGCGAATCGCTATGATTGGTATCCTGCCCCATAGACCAACGTCTGGGGCCGTTACGCCCACCGGACTACGAGAGTGCAACAGGACAACCGACCCGCTCGCGACGCAGCGGATCCAGAGGTCTATTCTCCTTGAATCGTGGCAGCGCCTTCATTTACAATCCGTCTCAGCCATGCCACGACTCTGACCTTGTTGTATTTCGCACTGGAGTGGACAAGTCTCACTCGCAACGATGTGTCAAAAAGTACCCGTGGTCCTACTTCTCTCCGAAATGGTCGACCGCCGTGCTCATGTTGCAACTGTATGGCCTTGCGAGATGTTCTCGTTACCACTTGCGTGTCTAATTGGCCCCCTGCAGTGAGCCATGGAAGCGCGCCGGGGTTTGGGGGCGGAGTTCACGACGCTCAGGGTGGTGCAGGTTCAACCACACATGCGATGACCAGCCATGTGGGCGATCAGGGATCAGAGGCTTATGATCTATATATGTCATGATGATGTTACAGTTCACTATATACGCTAATATTATATCTCTAGAGATGAGAGACTGAGAGCGCGTGTCTCGGCTTACAGCTGGCCTTGCATGTGTGGTTCGGTGCTGTTATGACTCGTATCACAGGTCGAGGGAAACGTACCTTGAGTTGTCTCGGCGGGAAGGTTGTATAGATAATTTAAGGTGACAGCACGCACAACGCATGAGCACACAGAGCGCGCACCCTGACGACACACCAGCACGATACATCAGCACCACACATCAACCAGCCCCCCCCGCCCCCCCCGCGCCACCCTCCCCCCTTACCCGGCGCGCGCGCCGCCGCGGCGTAGGCTAAAGAAAAAATACGGCTGCTTAAAGGAGGAAGCACATGGCGCCGCATCCCAGCCGGAGCTCGTAAATGTATGCAAGCTTACTGGAACCGACAGGCACAAATTTTTCCCTGCTTTTCTCTCTCTCTACCGCGTGCGTGCTGGCTCCCCCGCCCCCCCCCACGGACCCACCACCCCCCGATGAGAGATAGCCATGCTGAACAGGTCAGTCAAGACTCTGGTGCTCCAACCGGAGGGATCATGATGTGATCTATGGCCGAGTTCCTTTCAACGACAAGACGAGAATTTTGCGATGAGAAGAGGAGCCCTCGAAGGAGAGAGAGCGATCGCGAACGAGGAGAAAAATGCGAGTTTCAAGGTAGTGGGTGGAGACTGGCTACGATGCATGATGTGGGTGTGTTGATTAGTGTAAGCGTCGGGTCACGCATCTAGCTGTGTGATAAATGATACACTCGCAGGGAGTCGGTCAATCGGTCGTGTGGGGGATCGCTATATGGGAAGTAACGCCAGTTCCCTCGTGCTCGTGGGGTGCGTGAAAGTGATGCAAGATGGAGGAGGAGTTAATAACACGAATGATAGTAGAGTACGTATATGCGGCGTCACGATCAGCTCCCTTTCTCTCTCGCACCGCCTTTGCATCAGCGCGGGATGGGTATAGCCGGGCGTGACCATCGCGGCGGGATCGTACAAAAGAAGTAGACACGAAAGAAAGAAGGAAAGAAGAGCGAGAACGGAGGGGGGGGGGGGTCCGCGGGGACGCAAGCGGGCGCTTGAACTAGGTGTATATCGGCTGGCCCGCAACCCAATCAACGCACGCTGGTCTCCGCTCAGGTAGTACGCAAACTGCCGCGCCGCATTCAGTGTTACCACCGTCCATTATTGATGGGACATCACAAATTCGAATTGCGTCGGGCGTCCCCTAGTATCGCTGTCCGTAGTAACCGTAGGCTGCCGCGACACGTCCAGATGAAGTCAGCCAGACGGCCGCAATTATTCAGACGGTCCGGGAGTTGCGTCGAAGTGGTCGCATTGGAGCTCAAACGGACGGGATGTTTGTAACCGCAAAAGGCCGCGGTGCGTTGCCGGCCTCCGTCTCTTTCGAAGAGGTGTCCTGGCTCATTCTGTGTTGTTAGATGATTCCACCAAGAAGCGACGTGTTGCTACAAAGAATCTAATCATGGACCCAGAAGAGGCTATATCAAATACGGTCGTCTCCAGCGTTAGAGGTGTGTTGATCCGGGGAGAAAAAAGAAAAACCTCTATCTATATGCGCGCACGAGCAGAAAGGAAGAACTGTTTCGTTTTCCCGGTCTAACGCTGTGGAAACCTCGGCCAATGCATGTCTCTTCGTCTCACGATCTCGGCGCGACACGCTCGCGGTGTATTTATGTTCAAACGTCGAAATAAGTCGACCCTTCGGATTTGTATCCCCGTCGTCGCGAAGATGAAAATCCTCCTAGAAGATGCTTCTACGACTCTGGGACTCCGTCGCTGAACGCTAAAGCCGACCGCGATCGGGGGGGGAAAGTCAGCACACGGGTTGATGGGAAGACGTTGCAGGATATTGCGGCAAAATGGACGCGCAGATGGAGCCGACGTAGCGAGCGTGTGAGAGTGTTTTGTTATTATTCATTGGAATTATTCATTTTTTATATTCGTATCACAGCAGAATCATTCACAGGCAAAGTGGGATTTGTTACTCTTAAAGAATAGTCGATAAATACAGGAGGGCTGTGAGGATCAGGGAAGTTCTCTCTGCGTACGCCCGCAACGGCGAACGGATTTTGGAAGGTGTGAAGCCGGCGTTCGATAGCCATTGCCGATCGGGGTGTTCACTTGGATGGCGCCCACATGACCATCATGCAAGTGGGCGTGGTCCAACCCAGACTGTACGGGCGGATAACCCAGGCGCTAGCCAGGTATGCTACGAGTCCCCAACTGCTAGGCTGGGTCGGCGCTTGTCCAGTCCGATCGATAGCATTCGTGGGTGGAACACTCGCGCACCTGTGACGGCCCAAGTGGGCCGTAGTGGGGCCAATAGTTCTGCCGTTGAAGAGTCTCAGAAGACTATTTTCCCGCGTTCTGCGTCGAAGTCCGTGGCGTTTGCCAAAGCGATGCCACATTCCCTCGGAGTCCGCAGGTTGGTACCGGGGTTCGAGGACAACCGGAAGTAACCACACCAGCACAACCGACCGACACGACAGACACACGACCAGCACGCCGCCTTTTGTGGTGGTGTTTGACTGCGGTGCGTGATTCCATTCCAAGCCCCCATGAGGCTGTCTTTTGTGGTCTTTTCGTAGTGACACGATTATATGCGTTCGCCTGCGACTCGCACAAGACTCTTCCGTCTCGCACGAAACTGCATTCGTTGGTGCATGCCGGAGTGCTCGGCGCGGCGCAGACCGGAGTGCCTTAGATTTTGGGGACTGCGTGCGGACGGCCGTTCATTCGGCGTTCAAACTGCCTCCGGCGCTTGTAGGATCTCACTGTGCTTCCTTCCTCAGGCAAAAAAAAAAAGACGCGGCTCGTTAAAAATGATCTTCCGGATCGATCTCAGCCACGAGCTTTTCATACGCAAGCGGAGAGAGCGGGGACAGGTGCTAATTTGTGGAAGTCCTCTAATTCTACAGGACAGCCTGCAGTAGTATGGGCAAATTAGTATGCCAGTGATGTTTGCCTGTAACGAAGAAGAAATCGCTAAACGACGGGGTCGCCTTTAGCAGGAGAATAAAGAAGGAAGTCAAGCGGCTACGTTGGTATTTCAGGACCTCTTTGATGTCGACGAGTGTCATTGTTAGCATGATATTGCTGGGGCATGTGCTGCTGGTCGCTCGAGAGAGCCGTCTTTTAACCCTTGGCTCCTTTGAAATTTTTGCACTTCAGGTCAGTGGCGTGCCGTGACCTCGGCATGTGTCTGCAGCACTCTTCCATTCGTAAGTGGTGATTAGCCAGTGTCCAGAAGAACTGTGATGCGTCGATCCTATCTAGATCCACTATGATTCTCATCCACCAATATGTAGCGGCACAGAGCTGCCCCGGCTGGCTAGTGTCTGACCGGGGTATGAGTAACTTGTTGTCTAATTGTCTTGTGGTGTCAGTTCTTGTCTGCGACTGTTTCTGGCGGCAGCAGGTGATGTGCTATGTTTGTCTGAGTCTTGTGCCGGTTGACCTTGCACTAATGACTTAGGCGCCGGTCGTCGGGCAGCGCGGTTTGATCTTCCTCGCCCGTCTCATCGCGTCGCGATGGATACACGAGAGCTCTGCGCTGTGCATGTCCACACTGTCTGGGTGTCCTCTCTCACCTCGGCCCGTCGTGTCCCGTGTCCCTCGCCGCTCTGCCTCGGTATGGCTTGTTGCAACATTGAGCGAATCAGACACGCATTATGCACAGCATCTGCGAGCACACACAGACACGACGAATCGACGTGAGCACGCATCGTGCACGGCAGCTATGCTCATCCACGCCACCGACCACGTGCGCAGCATCTGACGACATCATCACACGAAACACAGACCAGCACACCACACACGCGCTGCCGCACGATCACCAACAGCACACGCAAGCACAGCACACGACACAGCACACACAGTAGACACACTCAAAGCACACTGACGACAGATCTCGCACGTGCCGGCACATGCTCATCCGATGGTCCAATACATACACAATCACGACAGCAGCAGCACCGACACACACCGCCTGACCTAGCCCGCACCGACACAAACACCACACATCGACACACCTATTCATTATCGCGATACGGACCCACCTCATACACACACGCCACCTGTTACACACATGCTCGACTCTACGCAGCATCCCATGCGGTCAGTCTAACGTCGCGCTGCGCATTGCGAGCGCCGAAACACTACGCCACACACAGCACTCACACACGTCACGCACGGAGCGACGCGACAGGCGACACTGGTAAGGCGAGCACCCAGACGCTGCGGGTCCTACGGCGCCGACGTACTAATGGATCGCGCGGTGCAAAGTGCGTGGCCAAGGGGTAGTAGGCCATATGGCTCAACACACAGCCGCAGCGACACACTCACCGACTCGTTCAGACACCAGCACAAAGGAGATACTCCGCGACGATCATCAGCTCCCAAGCGATCTGTACCCTTGAGCTACTCATCAGCATCTGGCGCTACATCTCATAGCGCTGATGCGTCAATTCACTCGCACGCATGTCACGTCGATATCTTGCTCACGCTACGACGCTACACCACACACACACCTGCCTGACAGCACCGCGACACCTACCTCCGTGTGCAGCGATACTACTGTGATAAGAGTATCTCGAGATGTGAAGTGTCTCTGATCCGCGCACTACCAGACCACTCGGTGATGCATCGTCCAGGTGACCATCCGACTATGTGTTCTTACATTCGCAATACGTGATTGCTAATAGCGTTCAACGAAAGCAAAGTCTTTCGCGTGTGCTAAACTCGAGTCCTGGCCTAGTCGATCTGACAAGCGCGAGATCGATCACGTCGCTGGATAGATATCATACGATCTCTGTATCGCTGTCATGGATCCGTAGCTTGAGACGTGGCGATCTTCATGACTGGTAGATGGTGAAGACAGTCACGCATAAAAACGGTATCAACTCGTGTGTCCCTAAGGAAGTCTACGCATATGATAATGCGTGATGAGAGAGACTGAGTAGCCGAGTGGATACCATGCGATATGGGATGCTGCACGTGGGGCAGGTGGGTGGGCCCGTATCGCTGTGGGTGGTTGAATCGGGATTACGGCCACTAGGCGGTCCCGCACGCGTGGACTGACTCGCTGTCGACTGTTCTACCGAGACGTCATGGAGCGTTCGTACGCGCCCCCGGTTCCAGTAGTATACTCATGCAACGCAACTCGCGTCTGCTCAGTATACGCGCATGATACTGGTGTGCTGACTCGTGCCGTTGGCACCTCCATGCTGCTCATGATCTGTTTCAGAGCTCGCGTTGACTTCGCCGCTGATGACTCGTGTTCGGGTCATCTCGAGCTAACCACTCGTTGACGTGGAAGCTCTCAAATACAAGTACCAAGATAGTCCTTTCGACGATGTGATTCGCTCTCTCTACGTCGAGTGGCCGTGTCTCGTCAGAGTGTGGCCTGATCCGTGCTGGTGATGTTGGGATAAGCGTTTATGGGAGTGCTCTGATCAGTAATCGCGTCGTTCGTGTGTCGTGAGTGTGTACAGTTCCGATGCCGGGGTCCTGTGTCGCAGTCTGATGCTGGCGCGCCCTCCGGCTCATGTCGTTGCGCGATAGGCTGTATAAGGCGGATGGTGCCTCTGTTCTTCAACTCGATAAATCCATAGCAGCTCGGAGGCTGACACTAAGTCTGGTGGCCAGTTCTCTCGCGCTCTAGCTTGTGCCACTGGCTGCGTTCTGCTTACTCCGATCGCTGCTCTCGATTGCTCGTGGCGCACTCCGTTCCTGCACGTCCCGCACGTGCGCTCACCTCAGTCTGGCCAGAGCGTCAGTATATAAGCTGACCACCGACATAGTGCGCGCAATGGCGTGCTCGAGAAGAGCCTGACGTGCGTACTATCACCTGCATACGCACACACATGTGTATACATGTCGCTCGAGTAGCAGGAGTCATCCAAGCTATACCACAGCGAGTGATATTGCTAGCACTCGCTTCGAACGCAGAATCTAGGATACATACGAGATCCAGCTGAACTCTGACGCTCTACGTGTGACGTAGCTCCCTGCTGAACCAGCGTACTCACGATCGAGGATGTCCTCCACAGCAAGCGTACGCACTCGCATGCACAATGGCCCGGCGCCAGCACTAGAAGCCTGACATCCGACTTAAGCCTGTCGACCAGTTACTGACGGCATCATGCGCAGCACCAGACTCCATGCTGCACGCACCAACACTCAGTGCAATATCTTATCAGTAGGGCCCTGAGTCGCACCGTAATCCTCCACTTTCGCCTAGAATGGGCGCAGAGTCAGTATGTCTTGTCAGTGTGTGATCGATTAGCGAAGCTGAACGAGTAGATGTCTTATGTGGTCAAAGTGCTCGACTGTGACTCGCGCGACGCTCGCCGCTGTACAGTGATGGAGCATCGCTCATGATAGCCTCGGAGTTCACCGCATTGAGTCCTCTCTGTTCGATCGGTCCCTCTACCTTAGCTGACAACAGAGAGTCCAAGCGGTCGGTACGGGGCCAGGTAAGACCCGCGGAACCATAGACTCAAGTGCACATCTATGGGTTTAAACTATGGTCTCGAGCGATCGTATCGTCAGCCATCTCAAGAGAACGCGTCTGTGCAGCAGCGTTCGCGTGTGGAGGTGCGGGCGGGGCAGCGTAGTGCCTGCGGTCCGACAACCCCCCCCCGCCGCCACCCCGCGGCTTTTCTCCGCGTGCTTTTGTGTTTCTCGGTTGGTCGTTCTATACTGCCCTTTCCCCTCCTTGGTTTCGTTACGCCCGAGCGGCTGGCTGATACGTAGGGTCCTCTACCCACTCGGCAGTTCTCTGATGACATCAATCTCAACTTCCAACGGAGGATCTATTTAGGTGATATGGCCATCGCAACGATGCTATGTCAATCGTGGCGAGCTCGCAGCTGATCACGCTACGTGTCCATCCTTTCAACTATCATGTACGGTGTAATAATGCGCCTGTCTCGTCGCGAGCTAATCCCTCGCTTGGTCGTTAGTGAACTTGCTCCTAGCATCCCATTCGATGCTGTTTCCCAGCGTGTGTGCACGTGTAGCTCATCGTAGTTTCCTGTGCCGCATTTTACGAAGTTCTGGAGCGCCATACGTGCCCGGGACGCTCCGCGACCGTATTAACGGACAGTTCGTGCTGGTGTGTTGGTGTTTCGTTCCTCGAATGAGCATTAGTGTGTGTGCTCGTATGGGACTCGTCAGAGCCGGTCGTTTGTGCTGTTCGCTAATGCGCGTGCGCTCGCCAGTGATATCTCTGCACAATCCTCGGAAGGGTAAACTCTCTCGAGTCGATTATCTACGTGCTCGTGCTGTGTGGTGTGCCGAGTGCAGCTGTTGGGTGTGTGTCGGGTGTACGTGTGAGTAGTGTGCGCGTGGGTGTGTGCATGTGCATGGAGCTGGCTGTGTGCTTGAGTGTGGTGCGTGTGTGTGTAACGTGTGTGAGTGTGTGGTGTTGTGTGTGCGGCATGCGCAGGACGGATGGCTGGTGGGTTGGGCACGTGTGTGCAGTGTGTTTGTTGGAGTGTGGCGTACGGTGGCGTGGTGTGTGTGTGTGGCTGTGTGTGTGTGTGGCGTGTGAGTGTGTGATGTGTGTGGCGAGTGGGAGAGGCATGTGCCCGCAGCGTGGTGTCATGTGTGTGCTGTGTTGAGTGTGGTCTACGTGTGGTGGTGTTGTGTGGTGGTGTGTGTGTGTGGGTGTGTCGTGTGTGTTGTGTGTGTGGTGGTGTGGAGTGTGTGTTGTGCGTGGGTGGATGGAGCATGGTGCCGCACGTGTGTCGAGTTGTGGTGGTGTTGGGTGTGGGACGGGAGTTTTCTCGGGGGGGGGGGGTTTTGTTGGTGGCATACTGCGGTTGGATTGTAATGTTGAGTGAGGCAGAGGGGAGAGGAAGAGGGGGAAGGTAGAGGCAACAGATGAGTGAAGGCGTGTTGTCTGAACGGGGCGAGAAGTGTATATAGACACGCGCCCGGCGCCTGATAAGAGGCAGAGGGTCATGACGGTTCACAAGGGACACAAAGTAAGATGATGACGTCGTGCAGGAAAGGCGTCCAAAGAGAAACAAGAACAAGATTAGGAATAATGTGATTACCGGAGCTGGCCTGTTATGATCAGGTCAGCACAGTTGTTGTGGATTGGAGTACTATTATTGAATCGTGCATGAGTCCAGTGACCTGATGCAAGATAAGTTGTCAAGAAAGGCTGTAGAAAAGGTTACAAGCATCCAGAATCAGTTAAATAATGGAACAAATGTCTGAATGTACGAACTGCTACGCTGACTTGTTCTTGTGATTTCCTGAGGACCGTGTATGATTTGTGGTTTTAACAGGCATAAATCCACTGCAGTATTGAATTTCGCCAATAGGTGTGCGATGTTGTAATTTAAGATTTTTCGGAAAGAATTAGAGCGCTTCCGCCGACTCTCTCCGTGTCTGGGCGGTAGAGACAGGCTGCGTGGCCTGATTTCAGAGTTGATATTTTAAGCGGGCCGGGTTTTTTTGTGTTTGCTGAGGAAAAAGGAACAAGTTGACGATCTAAAGCGCGGCAGCATTGTTGACGCCGAATGGAGACGGCGGTCCGCACGCGAGTCCCAAAGATCTAGAGGGACTGGCCGGTCTGGCGCCGCGCGCGTAGCCGACTCGGCGGATGAGCCAAGAAGAGGTGTTGTGCGAGAGGAAGATTGTTGCGAACGGGGAACGCGAGCTATAATGTTCAGTAGAAAGACAGATAAGAAGACAGCCAATGCGGTGTGGGAATGGGAATCAGCGCACGCAGAGCGACACCACCACCGAAAAGAGCGGCGCGGCGTGTGTGTGGTTGGTGTGGTGGTGTGGGCTGGTGTGGTGGTTTATTCCAAGGGTGTTCCGAGCCCCGTCACCAAGGCTGGCGTATTCAGGAGATGGCAGTCGCTGTGGAAACGCTCGGGAGGTGTGACCGCAGACGGGCGGAAAATACGGTGCTGGTGAGGACGTTTAAGCGGAGAGCATATTGGCCCCCCACGTAGCGGCCCGCGACGTGGCCCATCGACATGGGTGGGAGTGTGCCACCCAGAGATGTGAGTGTCGGAGTGAGTCAGCGACAAGTCCTGAGCCAAGGACCGTTAGCAACTGCGGTAGGCTGCTCGTGATTCGCGCCGTACAGTAGGGTGGACAGCGGCCCACGTGGTGATTCATGTGGGGCCTTCAAGTGAAAACCGGGGAATGCGGAATGGGCTAATGCACGGCTGCGACAAGCCCTTCAAGAGTGCGTGCGCCTGGCGGGAGCGCTAGACGCGAGGGGAGATACGCTGGACTCCTGCCCTCCTGTAAGTTTTTGACCTGTTGTAAGAGTAAAAATGCCCACTTGCTGGTGATTTGCTGTGATGACGGAATGAATTAAAAGAATGATAGATAAATAAATAAAAAACAGTTACAGCTCGCTATCTATTGGCCGCGAATATCTGGCAAAGACGTCTGTCCATCACCGTTGTGTGCTGCGTGATCCCCGCCCCGTCTTTGTAGCGGTGTCGGGAGGAGTTCCAGAGTGGGTACGATCTGGTCGTAACCGGGAGGATTTAGGTGCTTGCCGACGACGGGGATAAAACACGGTACCGGGGTGATTATTTGCGACGTGTGGTGATAGGATAGAATTACGACCGGGCGAGCGTTGATCGGCGGTAGGTGGGAAGAAGAAATGAGCATTCTCACCGTACGGAAACGAGAAGCATTGTTCCTTGTGCTGTCGGTCGTCGGCGAGGTTATGAGATAGGAGAGGTGGGTTTTTGCTGTTTTTTGCCCGGATCAATTTACGGTTGAAAGCCGAAAGATAGGCTCTGTGTGCGTCGCAGAGTAGAGTTTTGACCCTTGTGTTGAATTGCATTTTAAGAAGATGCGGAGGAGGAGCTGTTCGGAAGAGAGACGGGCAAACGCGCCGGCGGGCTGTGAGTTCAAGGACCTGCCTTGCCGTTTGATTGCTCATATGCGCCACGGTCAGCCGGCGGGGACGTGGCTGGGAAGGTGAATGGTCGCCGCAAATTTGAGATTTGTGAGTGTCCCATCGAAGTAAAGGGAGCGTGTCAGGTTAAAGCGATGCTGAGATGGCGGCGCGTGTTTGGTTTAATGTGGGGTGTGCGGGCAGCGATAAATGAGTTCGAACGTTGCGTGTCCCCGCCCCCCCCCCCCCTCGGTCGTGTGCGTCTATATTCTTCTTTCTGTTCGTCTTTCTTTGTCTCGCGAGCGCGGCCCGGTGTGGGGGAAGGGCCTGCGGTTCGTGTCTATGTCGGTGTTATTAATCCTCCCCGTGTCCCATCTTTGCATCTGGTTCACACGCCGCGTCTTGTCCCATCAACCACGGGCCCACCACCAGCCACTATCGAGCCTACCGATCATCCATGCAAGTGTGTCCACCCCACTATCCTCGGCATGTTTGCTCCTTCGCTCATCTGCTCTCTGCTCTCTCGTCGCTCGTGCGTTGCTCAGTCGCAGTTCTCGTCTGTCGTTTAAGCTCGGCATAATTCACCTCCCTGACCGGTTCACGGAGGCTTTATTCTGCTCGAGCGAAAATGGGGGGGGTCGGTTGGCTGGGGGGGGAGATGGAGAGGAGAGAGGAGAAGGGAGGAACAAATGAACTAGTTGCTGCTGGTGGTTCAGTAAAGCTTGCAATACATTTGAGCGTTCCCGGCTGGATAGGCGCGCATCCGTGTTGCCTCCATTTTAAGTCAGACCTGTTTAGTTTTCTGTGTCTAGCTTCGGTGGCTCGGCGGCGCGCGCGGGGTAGGGAGGTGGCGAGGGTGGGTTGTTGTGTTGTGTGTGGTGTGATGTTGATGTGGTGTGTGTGTTGGTGTACATTTAATTCTAGGTAAACTTCGCCGAGACACAAGATCGCGTGTCCCAGCCGCATAATTGATGCCAGTAAAACACGGAGCAAGACATGAAGGAAGCTGTAAGACGGACGACGTGCGCGTCGCTCTCGTCTCTTCGTATAGAAGAG
>PIJE02006453.1:0-15190 GCA_002895965.2 Coryphaenoides rupestris
CACACACACACACACACACACACACACACACACACACACACACACACACATATATATATATATATATATGGTTTCAAAAGGTGAAATGCTTCATTAGCTTCAGTAATCAAGTTGATATTCTTTCTTCATTTTAAACAGCATTTCACCTCATATTCCCCCGGTTCACTCTTTTTCTGATGTTTTTTGAAACTTCATGTTTTGTGATTTGTGTGCGTCTGCTTCCCCACACGTGATTTTAAGCCAGCCATCATCTATATATCTATATAGCTTATAAATAGTCATCAATCTCGTATCAATCAAAGAGTCCACTCCGAAGGGGGTTTGGGAAACACAGCCCCATGAGTTGCCTTCTGAGCCCGGCATACTGGCGGTGTCTCCTCAGGTGCTCTCCTACAACCTGTGCACGGTGATGAACATCCCTCACGACCCCATGGCCTTGGAGGAACACTTCAGGGACGACGACCTGGGTCCCGTCTCCAACCAAGGCTACATGCCCTACCTCAAATCTTTCATCCTGGAGAAGGTAGAACCGCTGACTCCACCTCTCCCAAGATGATTGTTTTATTTTCTGTTTCAGAGGTCAATGGTTCACATCGGAGTGAACTGTTTATATGTTTTGGTTCAGTCTATAGTCAACTGAATACTTTTTGATTCAATCTGTATTGAACTGTTTATTCTTTTAATTATTTGACATATTCTTGTTGAATATGTTGGATCTAGTGTAGGACATGGCTAAATGTAAACTAAATGAATATGATAATGGGACTTTATGGTTATTTTCCTCAAGTGTAGTATAGCTTTTGGTTTTGGTGTGGCCTGTTTTGCTGCTGCTAGCCAGGGGTTCTCCGGAGAGTAGATACTTCATCACTGATTATGTCAGACTGGTATTTGTATGTGAAAACATGTTTGTAAGTCAATGTATTTATTTTTTACTTCAACTTTGTAAAATACACCCTGACAAGAACCGTCACTTGGTAAAGTAAACTTCTCATGTTTCTTTGTGCTTGTACCTTGAGGGTTTTTCTGTGTCTTTCTCTCTAGGATTCTGACTTGCATTGTAATGAAGTGGTTGAAAACATGAGGCTGCAACATCCTGACGAATTCATTACATGGAAGAAAACAATCGCCTGCTAATAAGCATTTGCTTCGCTTGTGTTTTGACCTTTTACCTCCGGGTTGACCTTTCTCTCCCGTTCGCTCTGTTCAACCAATAGGCGAGGGACAATTTTGATGTGCAGGAGTTCAACAAGATGTGCTGGACATTGTCCTACAAGAAGAAACTGAACACCAGAAATCTCCTCATTTCAAATGAGGATGCCTACCATGTCTGGAGCATCTTTAACTTCCTGTCTGAGGAGAGATACCCTCTGGTCATCGTACCAGAGGAGGTGAGAAAGATCAGTTGATATTTATATATGTATATAGAGGTTTTATTGGGTGGAATACTTGTGGTGTATATATTTATAGATACTGTATGTGGTTTTGATCTACTATGTGGAGTACTTGTTGTGTGTGTATATACAGTTACATTTATATACATTTTTATATATGGTTTTGTGAAGGTGGAGTGCTTGGGTGTATGTACAGTATATATTTATACGTATATGGTTTTGTGGTGGTGGAGTACTTGTGTGTATATACAGTATATATTTATTTATACAGTATATATATATATATATATATATATATATATATGGTGTTGTGGAGGTGGAGTACTTGTGTGTATGTACAGTATATATTTATATATATATATGGTGTTGTGGAGGTGGAGTACTTGTGTGTATGTACAGTATATATTTATATATATATATGGTGTTGTGGAGGTGGAGTACTTGTGTGTATGTACAGTATATATTTATATATATATATGGTGTTGTGGAGGTGGAGTACTTGCTGCAGAAGCTCCTGGAGGCCATGGGCACTAGCTGGAACGAGGACCGCTGGGCAGAGTTCCAGCTCCAGCTGGGCCTGCAGAGGACCCATGGTGGTCTGAGTGCCTGGGAGCTCATCCACATGGTGGGCAAGGCTCACTTCAGCAAGGGCATGAGCCTCCACACTGTGTCCATGGGCATCACCCAGGTGTACCAGGAGCTCATCCTGGACGTGCACAAACAGGTGAGAAGGAACCCACAGTAACCCTGAGACTGCATGACTGATGACTTACAGTGCGCTCTACATTATCATACGCTTGTAACTAGGGCTGGGTGATTAATCGATCTCGAATCGAGATATATTTTTTGTCGATCTCGATCTATCAGCCTTTGCGATTTTTTTCGATCTGGATAGATCTGACAGCAGCGTCATGACGCACCGGAAATAAACGTGACAACAGCCAATCAGTCTGCAGTGTTTTGGCTCGACACGCCCATTTATACCACGGCACGAGGCGTTGTTTACCAACAGCGACGCAAAGAAAGGACAACAGCATGAGTGACACCGGCGAGGAACGAGAGTTACAAAGTGACCAAATTGTCGACAAAAAGCGCTTCACGAAGTCTATGATATGGAACTGGTTTGGTTACTTTAAAAACGACAAGGCGCAGAAAACGACCGTCTGCGTCTACATGTCGTCGGACGTGTCGACCAAGACGGGAAACACGAGCAACCTATTGAAGCACCTGAAACGGTAGCGCCCCAGTGACTACACATGGGCCTGCGGAGCCAAGAAAGCCTTCAAGTAGCAGCGGTAGCACCCCAGTGACGACACATGGGGGCGGAGCCAAGAAAGTCCTTCCACAAGTAGCAGCGGGGCCCAAACAAGCATCGATTGTGTCGTCATTTGCTGCCATTTCCCGTATGAAAGACGTTCAAAAAGAAGCGAGGATATAAATAATGCAGTATCGTACTTCATTGTGAAAGATATGATGCCTTTCTGGCAAAAAACCTATAATGGTGTTAAATGATGTGCACAAGCTAAAATGTGTTGCATAATGACTGGTTTACAGTGTTTACAGATTTCATTTAAGAGATGTAAAGCCAGTATATTCCTTTTTTTAATTATTATTATTATTATTACAGTTGTTGTTATGTGCATTGATTCACCTGAGTCTCCAGAGTGCTAACCTCCGCAGACCACAACACCACCAAGGACATGACAATACAATAAACAGGACTATGAAGTGTTACTATGAAGTAACACTTCATAGTGTGCTGTCTCAGTGGCACAGCAGAGAGAATTCTTACCTTCAGCTCTGCAGTCATGGGTTCAAATCCCACCAGTCACGCTCCAAGCAGGACTTGAACCAAGAACTCCAGCTGCTGTGCCACCGAGACACCACACTATGAATTTGTTAAGTTGAGTCCTATTATAGGACTGTTGTTAATGTAAATGCCGGATTAAACAACGCAACGGGCCGTAGTTTGCCCACCTCTGATTTAACCACTTCATAATTCATATTTTGTACTTTATTTTATCTTAAAGTTGCACAGGGCATTTGAGCCACTTGTTTTACTATTTTTGTCTACCTCGAAAAACATGTGAGATGTTTGCTGCCCAGCTTTCAGTTTTATTTACATTTTAATAATTTGAAAGGTGTGTTTTATTAAGGCTATTACAGCATGTTTGCAGTGTTTAATATTTACATTATTTTTGTTCAACTCTTCTAAAGTTTAACTAATGAACCCTCTGGTGTCTTCTTCATTTGTCATAATCAGGATACTCTTCAAACTGGCAGCATTATCAAATTATGAACGGGTGCACATCGTGCCACACTAAATGTTGAGAACTAGTTTGCTGTTCATATAGACAGCTGTTTTATCAACAGCTTTAAAAGGTGATCTCTATTCACTCCTTCAGAAGTCCTTGTCATTCCTCGACACCAGTTGAGCCATTACCTGCAGCAGCATCAACAATATACGTGTGGTTCTGTCATGTGTACAGCTCTGTGCAACAGTGTGTGTGTGTGTGTGTGTGTGTTCTGTAAGGGCTACTTGATGAAGAAGTGCCACAAGAGGAAGATGTGGATGGAGCGCTGGTTCATCCTGCGCTCCAACTCGATCTCCTACTACCTGAGTGAGGACTTGGTGGACAAGCGGGGGGAGGTCCTTCTGGACCAGAGCTCCAGTGTTCAGGTAATGAAGAGTACTGCATTATCATACAGAGCTTCATATGAGCTGCTGTCATGATCTGACATTCAACGATGGCAGCGACTAATGAACTGTCTGTGTTTCATTCATTTAATTGTCAAC
Source organism: Coryphaenoides rupestris (assembly GCA_002895965.2). Lineage (NCBI taxonomy): Eukaryota > Metazoa > Chordata > Actinopteri > Gadiformes > Macrouridae > Coryphaenoides > Coryphaenoides rupestris. The sequence continues at coordinate 4,189 of PIJE02006453.1, forward strand.
AAACACACCTGAATCTCCTGCCTCAGTCCCTCCCAGACAAGGAGTGCAGGAAGTGCCTGTTCCTCCTGAAATGTGCAGACAGGAACTTTGAGCTCTGTGCCAGCGATAAGAAAAGGAAACAAGAGTGGATCCAAGGTATGGGCGTACAACTCTGGTCTCATCATAGTCATGTTATGCTGCCAACAGAACAGATTCTAACACCTTGTTTTTTTCTGATTGTTACCGCTACTCTGCAGTCTGTCCGGTGTTATTTTAAACCAGACGGTGCAGCACTAGCACTGCACTATTTTCGTAGCCATTGTGTGAATGTGATTCACACCACCTAACCCCAGTAGGGTGGTGTCTTGCTCAGGGACACCTCGACACTTAGCTAGGCGGGGCCTGGGGATCGAACCAACAACCTTCCTGTTGCCAGACAACTTACCTCCTGACCTACTGCCGCCCACAGTTTTGATTGTAGGCCTTGATTGCTCTCAGCCTCACTCACAATAAGGGCGAGTTTCGCTTTGGGATGGCAGCGTTGTGTTGTGTTTTGTGTGCCTCGTGTGTGTGTGCCTCGATGAGCGTTCACGTGTCCGACCCCGTCCCCCCGCGTCAGCGCTGCAGACGTGCGTGCAGCAGACACGGCTGGGCCAGCTGTCCCTGCATCGCGAGGCCCGGCGCCGCCGCAGAGAGCTGCGGCAGAGACAGGCTGCCGAGGATGAGGAGCTGGCCGAGAAGATGAAGAGTATGCAGGCCACCAACGAGAGCAATCAGAGAGAGGTGGAGACCATGCGCAAGGTGCTGCTCACACACACACACACACACACACACACACACACATGAATGTGCACGCACGCACACATGCATGCACACACACATGCACATGAATGTGCACGCACGCACAAACATACGCACACACACATATGTCCACGCACACACACATATACACACGCACACATGCACGCAATGCATTAAGTCAGCATCCGACTAGAAGTTTTACTTTAAGCCAAGTAGCATAAAGTGCAGCTTTGTGACAGATAGACTTGAAAGTTCTATATGTACGTTAATAATATAAAGTAATAATATTATGTCTGTTCATATTTTAGATTAGTATCTTCTTAATTTTTTTGTGGAGTATGGTCTTAGAGAGTGTGTCCGGTCTTGGACCACAGGCTGCGTTGTTTATGCAAACTATTTTTGAGCAAAAGTGGACACAATGAAAGGTTACGGCTTACTCACACTGCTGGTCTTCCTGGTGGGAGACGAGGGTCTTTCCTTCCTTCATGCTGTTTCCTCTCAGCCTCTCAGGGCTGGGATATAAATCACACTTTTTTTCAAGACTTCATTGTGTAGAATTGTTTGGTTGAGTTGTGAATGTGGACTGGAAAGATTGCAATTACATTTGAAATCCCCTTTTTTTGGCTACTTGAAAATCACGTACTACGGTACACGTGCACGCGCGCGTGTGTGTGTGTGTGTGTGTCATGTCTCAGAAAGTTAATGTATGTCAGTAAACGTTTAACTTTCTTATCGGCCACCAAAGCATTGTGACAAACATGCGTAGCAAAAAAAGGGAAGTGAAAGTCAATATGCAAAACGTCTGGTGGAGTCACACCTGTGTTGTGTAGGAGCATGTACACTTCTGCTTTTTATCTTAACACAGCCCTACCATACCATAACTACCACAGCCTACCATACCATAACTACCACAACCTACCATACCATAACTACCACAACCTACCATACCATAACTACCACAACCTACCATACCATAACTACCACAACCTACCACAACCTACCATACCATAACTACCACAACCTACCATACCATAACTACCACAACCTACCATACCATAACTACCACAGCCTACCATACCATAACTACCACAACCTACCATACCATAACTACCACAACCTACCATACCATAACTACCACAACCTACCACAACCTACCATACCATAACTACCACAACCTACCATAAGTACCAGAAACTACCATAACTACAATAACCCTACCATAACCTACAGTACCATAACTACAAGAACCTACCATAACCTAGAGTACCATACCTACCACAACCCTACCATAACCTACCAGAACCTAGCACAACTACCACAACCCTACCAGAACCTACCACAACTACCACAACCCTACCATAACCTACCAGAACCTACCACAACTACCACAACCCTACCAGAACCTACCACAACTACCACAACCCTACCATAACCTACCAGAACCTACCACAACCTACCACAACCTACCAGAACCTACCACACCATAACTACCACAACCCTACCATAACCTACCAGAACCTACCACAACTACCACAACCTACCAGAACCTACCAGAACTACCACAACCTTACCATAACCTACCAGAACCTACCATACCATAACTACCACAACCTTACCATAACCTGCCATACCATAGCATCCGGAACCTACCATCTTATGTGAGTCTTGAATATTTTCACTGAGGAACATTCAAACCCAGTAACCATTTTCTCTTTTTTGCTGAAAAGCTGATATCTTTGGTCAAATACAAATACCAAAAAATCAAGTAATGTCTTTTATTTATTACTTATGATTAGCTTAGGGATATTCACTATGCGCTACCAAAGACGATTTATTTGTATTTATTTAACCTGGAAAACCACATTGAGATCCAAAATCAGTTTTTGTAAGAATCATACCGTAGAAATACGTAGAAGTCACATGTTTCCTGCTCGGTTACATTCATCTCAGAGAGTGCGCTCTGTAACCATGGTTACAAGCATACATCTAAACAAACAAATGACCCCCCTTCTGGCCAGCAACTGGAGGAGGCGGCGACGGTGGCGGCGCTGGAGGAGGAACGCAGGAACCAGACTCAGACTGACCTGAAGGAGCGCTACCTGCTGGACCTGGCCAGAGAGAAAACGGTACCGAGTCATAGAGTAGCACCAGCCCTCAGCAGAGTCAGTACAGGCCCAGCTGAGGAGGCCCTGAGTCAGGGACGGTTAGTGTGTGAACTGGGCTGCATGGTGGACCTACATGATCGCTCCTACTGCTATACATCATATTTACCTTGTCTTTTTTAATATTGTGAAACGTTATCGGTGGCTTTATTAGATCAGATGTTAGTTCTTTTTTAGATGCTAATTTAGTAGGCTTATAATTAGTTTAGTTCTAGGTGTTAGGTTACCTTAGTATTAGGTATATTATTGATGTTTACCCCTTCTATTCATCTGTCTTCATGTACTCAGCTATTTCTAGGATCTAATGGCTACTTAGATCGACTGAGCTATCGTATCTAGATGTCGCTATTCGATCTCTAGAACGGGTATCGTTGGCTCAATTCGCCCACTGTACTTTCCAATGCAATATATATCTCATTTGCCCACTCACTTAATATTTAGCTTCCTGGTTTCTTAGGTATATTCCACTATGCAGTTTAAGTCGGTCCGTCTTTTAACATCGTACATAATCATATTACGCTTTCCCATTTTCTCCCTCATGAAAGTATTCCGGTGATGAATAGGTAAAGCTCACCCTATAGTTGCAATCTCGTCTATAAGCCTTGTTTTCTTACACCTAGGTTATCTTAGAAACCACTAGAGACAATCGCGCCTAATTTGTTGTTAGGGCACACAGTATCAGGCAGGACTTCGTTGATACTTATGTGCTTCCATCTTGCTCCGAATTTCCAGCGCAATACATACCGCTTAATTTCTTCTTGCTACTTAGCCGTCTGCTAACCTTTCCGGCCAAACAGTCGCTCAAGGTGACCTATGGTAATGTCATTTTATTATGGGATTACGAGCTTGAAGTAGAGCGTGAGCCTGTCTGCAACTTTCCATAAGTCACAAAGCATATCATACAGTCGAGAGTGTGGTGTGTGTGTGTGTGATGAGGGTGGAGTGTGTGTGTGTGTGTGTGATGAGGGTGGAGTGTGTGTGTGTGTGTGTGTGTGTGTGTGTGTGTGTTGGTGTGTGTTGTGTGTGTGTGTGTGTGTGTGTGTGTTTGTGTGTGTGTGCTTGTATGCGTGCCCACCAGTGTCCACAATTCACATTGTATAAGTTTCATGCAATCATGCATTCACTGCAAAGCAAAACAGAATAAAAATGTTCTGTTTGACAAAATCAAAATTGTGTGTGTGTGCGTGTGTGTGTGTGTGCGTGCGTGTCTACCTGTGTCCACAGGTGCGCGAGCAGATGGAGCAGCAGGTGGCCCAGAAGTCCAGTGAGCTGGACCAGTACCTGCAGCGGGTCGGGGAGCTGGAGGTGCACAGCACATACAGAGGGATCATTGGGCAATAGCGTCTTATGAGGTTATTGTGTGCGTGGCTGCAAAATGCGTTTGAGCCTGAGATAAGTGCAGTTTGGACATCCATGCCTCTCGCGACTAAACGCTTGGTGTTTGATGCCTAAACCGATGTTGCCCCACTGTCTTATGATGTACTCATGCCCACACAAGCGTTGGTAAGGTCGGATAAACGTTTCCATGAAAGTTGTGAAGACCCATCACCTTTTACTGTTTAACCGCTTAGAAACACACAAGCGCCTATTGTGAAAATGAATTGTGAACTACTCACGAATGCAATCCACACCCATACACACACCCACACCCATACACACACACACACACACACACACACACAAGTTACAAGTTTCAAGTTTCAAGTATTTTATTGTCACTTCACAATTTACACGTAGTACTACACGTGAGTATAAGCAGTGAGTGAAAAACTTCGCAAGATCGCATGTGTTATGGGAGGACAGTGTCGCTAGGTCGTATGAGGTAGCGGTGCGAGAAGACGCAGCGATAGAATTGATACATACAGACAGCGAGATGCTGGAGCTGCCCTTGATGCAGCAGGGTGCAGCATATGCTACGCGTCTTTAGCATTGAAGCGGAGTGCTTGTGTGGTAGCGGACCCTGCAAAATGCGTAGTAAATCAGCAGACAGAGCGGCGAGATAAGTAGCAGAGCTGAGCAGCGCCACACATGGCCTCTGCGCGCAGCGAGCGACAAGTAGCATCTAACACGTCTTGGTGTGCTTGAGCTGGCCAACTAAACCACATGCTTGCTCCACGCCAGCTAGAGTCTCAGATGCATGAATGCAGCAGCACAGCAGAAACTCAAGTGTGCTGCCATGCACAAGCTTGGTTGTGAAGAGGCCCATCGGGTTAGTGAAAGCGAGCATGCTTCTCAGCGAGATGAGAAGACTTGCAGGTCGCTAGAGAAGAGACGCACCCGTCAACGCTCCTCCTCCTAGCGAATAGTTAACGCCCAGCCGCGCATGATAGCGCACAAGAACAAGGCCCAGACAGAGCGCCACCTGCAGGCCAGAGAGGCGCGCCCTGCAGGCCTTATTGTGAAAAATGAAATGTGTGACACCTCTCTACTACGAACTGAGCTCCCTGGATAGACCGCGAGGAGACACCGAGCAACGCCAAGAGCTGGAGCACTACGCTCAGGGGAAGCAGATCAGTGAAGGTGCGTACTGCGTGATGCGATCAAGATTACATTACAGAGGTGTGCATTGCATTTTGCTGTGATGTAATTGTGTCTGCTCATTTTGTCTTGCTTATTCTTGCATGTGGTGCTTAGTGCTCTTGCGTGCACATTTGTAGTGCGAGTTGTGCATCCAACTCTGCTGCAAAATGTGGGAAAGAATATTTAAAGTTATGGTTAAGGCGCGATTTTTACGGCAGAGATAAGATTACCAGTTTTTGCACAATGCTCTGCTTGATGCGTGCCGTGCGTCGTCTAGATTCTGCTAATGACCAGCACTTAGAGTCTAGTGTTTGACTGCCCTAGCGCGGGTGTTGTTGTTCGTGCGTTGTTCACGTCGCTCGCATCACTGTCTTAATTCTGTAATGCTACCTGCCCGCGCCTCCAAGTACAGGTTGGTTAGTAACCACTAATAAGTCAGCTGGAGCCTGCGTTCGGAGAGGGTGATATACGATGTGAGCCGCTGAAAGAGTATGCTGTTGCGAAGGACCAACATCTCATCCCTTCTCATAGCCCGTGTTTGGTACACATGACCCGCACTTGTTGTTAGAAAACACACAGGCCTCCCGTACAGAGTAACACTAAGTCAGCTGGAGCCTCTGGAGAGGGTTCAGAGCGCAGAGCTGTGCGCCCACATCATCGTCCAGCCCAGACTGGGCCATGAATGACTGTTGTACGCGTCCTCCGGGCTCCGTGGGCTGCTGGTTACACAACACCTCGCCTGCATTGCTTCCTCATGCTGCTCTATTTTTATAGGTAGTGACTAAGAAGCTGGCGCTGGCAACCAACAAGACCAAGAAATGGAAGACCAAGGTGGCCCAATACGAGGGCTTGGTACGACTCATTCAGCCAGGTGACTATCGTCTCTTTATCTATGATTAATGATGTGTTATATAACGCGCTGCCTCAGCCCTCATTAGCAGACCTTCAGTTGTGCTGCGTTGACAGAGACGCCTGAATCACCAGAAAAATAACGGCCTTGCGAAACATTCCTCGTCTCAACATTGATAGCTGCCCTGATGGCTGTGTTGTCCTCCGCTGTGTTTTCAAATCTGTAGATTAGCTGTCCCATTGCATTGGCTGCACTGTATGTCTCCGCAGTGTGTCTTCCTCCTCAGCTCACAGGAAGCCGCAGTGATCATGGGACCAACTGAGGCTCCATAAACGTTTCCAGTCCGATCAAGTTGTGAGATTCACCGACGCACTGCAGCTGCGAGCTGAGAGTAATATTTATACACCGTCAGGGTTCATCACTTAACTGATGAGACTCACACTTGGCCACACACTGAAACACACGCACACACACACACACACACACACACACACACACACACACACACACACACACACCACACACACACACACACACACACCACACACACACACACACACACGCGTGCATTAACGCTCAAGCTTGCTCTGATGTTTAGCTCTTGTAGACTGCTGGTGAGTTACATGATATTTACATGTTTTATGTGGGCTCTTTTTTAAATATATATAGAAATATAACATTTTAGATAATGCTTTAGCCTCTGTCCAATCAGCAATATTTGATTTTTATATTTGTAACTTTTTGGAATCATAATTGACTGAATACTCTGTCTTGTGTATCCTGAACTTGCTTGTTGTACTGACTGCTAGATTTTAATAAAAACAAAAATCTACAAAATCACTCAACTTTTCCTGCTCCACACACAAACATTGATTGATTGAATTCAATCCTCACATTCAGTCAGAAATGCATCATCATTCATACATTCACCCATTGAAAACAACTGATTTTGAAACTGGATTAAAATGTGAGCGCTGTGTGCCTCTCCATAACCAAGAATAGGAAAGTAAGAAAAAGCTCAGACAGTATTTCTTGATTTCATCAGCCAGTCATAGAGAAGTATAGTGGCTCTAACCACTAGATGTCAGCGTAGTCATAGAAAACCTTCCAAACAAGTCCTGCTTAAGTGTGGAGTCTGTGCCAGACCATAAAAGCATGTTGAGCTGAGCCTTCGCTCATGTGTTGTGTAAATATGTTACATATTACACATATGACATATTACAATGTTCTGCATTCCTGGTAGTTTTGTGGGAGCCTAACATCCCGCATGTGTGGAGGAGGCGGCTGGTGACCCCAGCAGAGAGGAATGCGCGAGGAGAGCTAGTTAGGGGCTCTCTGGCCCCGAGTGTCCCGCACTTGGCCTTCGATGGGGGGGCCAATAAAACCCAGACACCAGCCCTGCATCGTGCTCCTTATGAGAAGCATCTGCACATGTTCCCTGCTCCTCCTCACCTTCTATCAGCTCCTCTAGCCTTCCTTTAGTGTACAGAGGGTGATTGATTGTGTTTCTATGCACCATTGTTGTTTTGTTGGGGTATTTCTAATGCTGTGCTAATGTTCACAAGTATTTATATCTCACTCTGCAACTCTGACTCACTCTTCTCAGGAAATTTTAGAGACACGCGCGCACGCACGCACACGCACGCACACACACACACACACACACAGTGCCTTGTCCTCACCAAAGTGCCATGGACACCACACTCTGGGGTGCGCTTGACGAAACACCAAGTTTGGAGAATATGACTTCATACGCCCTCACGGTCGTAAATCGAGAATGACTTCCATTAATTTGGGTCTTGTTATAACAAGGCTTAGTTGACGTAGAGGCCGTGGCATGGGGGAACCGAAGACGCTTTGCCATTGCCTCGTGTCAAAACAAATCAGGAGTTCCAACAATGGACCACTGTGCTCACATGGTGAGGCACAGAAACCATCTAATATCTACCAAGCTTCTGGAGTCGATAGCGTTGTCTACTGCACAGGTCCTGTTTAGAAAACTATCGTAGTTCCTCTCATTTAGTGAGCCGGCAATGTAACCGCACAGACAAGACAAGTAAGTAGTAAGTAAATACCACTGGCTCTGAATGCCACAGAGTCTCTTCAGACAGACAGAGGAGCAGAGGAGGAGTCTGTTCATGCCCAGGTCATGGTTGGTGAGAGGAGGGGGGCGGGGGGGGGGGGGGGGTGATTATAAGGCCTTCTATTCATACGCTTAAGCTGAGGAGCACACCCCCTCCCCCTCACCGATAACATCAGATATAGATGAGCCAAGACCCCTCGGCAGGAATGCAGTGCAGTTCAACAAACAACCAAACAAACAAAAAGATAATGTAATTCACACACAAGCACGTAGGCCGACGCCCCCTGGATCGATGTCTTTTTACAAAGCCCCCCCCCCCTCCTGCCCACTCCCCCATGCCACGCCCCCTCTCCCCCTCCACACAAGCACGTAGGCCGACGCCCCCTGGATCGATGTCTTTTTACAAAGCATGAGAGCCTCTCCTCTGATAGGAGCTTTTATATACTGTATGATGAAACTCACAGAGATTCGTAATTAATTATTTCGTACCGTACGTACTCAATATTTTAACTATTTGTTCAGGAACACTGTATCCCAGGGTGACCGGAGAAACACACACACACACAAAACACACACACGTGCTTAATTGCACAAGTCGTGCTATTCCAAAAATATGGAAAAGATGTGTCCAGCCATGCGTCCAGGCCCCATGTGTTCGCGGGGGAAAAAAACAAGAAGGAAACCTTAATTCCTTAATTCCTGTGTCCAATTCATCACATCCCTGTCCAAGAGATCCCCATCTAAATAGATTTGAAATGGGAACATTCTTCTGGACGGGCTGGTGGTGAATAAATATCTGGCAGATGGCTGTTCTCAGGCCAACACGTCTTCCCACGGTGACCTCCACATGGTCCGCCTGCAAGACAGGAAGGATGAATGCTCCGTGGGGGGGGGGTGGGGGGGAGCAGGCTATGGGGTCCAAAGGCACAGAGGGTCACAGTCTAGACCAAATGCATTTGCTGGACCGAGAGGAGGAATTGCACCAGTCAGGAGGTCTGGGCTAGCTGCTGTAGCTTGGAGCTGCAGAGACTCGGGACTCGTCTCCTCATGGACCGTTTGGGACGGACATCCTCAGCTGGTGGGCTGGTGTCGTGTTCTGTATATATCTGCTCATGTCCAGAAGCCACGGCCGGTTGACCTTCTAAATGTTGGGAATCACGGGGTAGAGGTTCTATGTCGGTGTAAGATACAGCCTGGATCAGTGTGTGTGTGTGTGTGTGTGTGTGTGTGTTGCTGTCGTCGGTATCTGTGTGCTGTCATGGTCTCATTAGCCATCAGAGCCCATCTAATTAGGACTGCCCATCACCCTTCCCCTTTACTCATTCACGCCGGGTATACTATCAGCTCCTGTGTACCTATACACATTATTAATACACTTCCTCTCTGCTTACCCGTATAAAGAGGTCACTGTACAGGCAATTCACTCTGTGTAGCTACTACCCCATTAGATAATAATTGAACCCATCCTGTGTTCAACACTTGCAACATTCGTGTCTGCACATTACCAACACCCATCCAGGGGGGACCTGCAGAGAACGAATCCCCATTTATGCAAGCCACAGTCGTGGATGTGAGTAGGGGGCTATTGCATTATCTATCACCTAATATGACTGGGAATTGGACAAAGTTTGACGCTGACGTCCTATGAATTTCGCAACTAAGATACATCAGCAACTCTATTCAATCCCAAACTGGCAAAATTCCTCTGTTTTGTACATATCAGCAGGACCACACCCCATTCAAATCTTTAGACTAAATGCTCAACACCTCTTCTTTAAAAAACAACAAAACCAAAACACACATGAGCAAGACTTTTCAGCCACTGAAGACTCCTGTGTTAATGTTAAATACGAACGGCCGAAAAAAAAACCCACCATGAAATTCCCAAAAATGTTCAACTCATGTCTCTGGCACATTTCTCAAAGAACTAAACACGTGGGAGCATAACTCCAGTGTGGACCGCTCCAATGGGTTAGACGCTGCCTCAACATAAATATGGCTTTATGCAACAGGCCAGATGTTGCTGCACCTGCACCTGCACCTGCTCCCAGCCCAGCTGCGGGGGGCTATAAACGACCCTCCGTTCTCTTCCCGCCGGGCTGCCAGCGGAGGCCCAGCGGGAGTTTCCTGCCCGCTTACACTTTATTTTTTGAAAGACTTTAAGAACGGCGAGATATTGAATAAACGACAGGGAACGATTTGGGAATTCTGATGTATTTTGCGGTGAACTTCCAACCTCAACATGAAAATATGTTGCAAGCATTTGTCCAATAATTGAGCGTTGGCAAGTTAGATTTCGTCTGAATTCATTAGACATTCTGTGGTACTTAGGAATTGAAAAAAAAAAGTGAATGAGGCCAACTGAACAGACTGAAATAAGTAAACCCATAAATGACAGCGCCGGTTGTTTCAAGTACTTTCAAGTAATTTATTTTCAAGAGGAGTTAGTGACACAACACGACACGGTACAAAGACACAGTAATACACAACTACTACTTGTATGACTGAAGTTCCTTTTTGCTTAGTTTTTTTGTTTTGTTTTGTTTTTTAAAGAAACAGTATTTGATGCACGGACACACAAACAGATTTAAAAACACGTCTCCCTCG
>PIJE02006454.1:4011-15190 GCA_002895965.2 Coryphaenoides rupestris
CCTGCACAAGAAGTCCTCTTTCGGGATAATAAATGTCCTTCGAGTTTCTTTATCGCTACTCTACAAGGCTTGAGCAGTTGTGCTAAGTAAGGAGGGCGATTTACAATGTAATAGATGGTGCATCATAGCAGAGGCAAGGCCAGCCCACAACCACGAATCCGTACAGAAACATCAACCCACTAACAACAATGATGCTACAGCGGCACCAACAAATTAACAACAAAAAATAACAAAGAAAAGTCTTTACTACACACTCCTCCGCCTCTCCCCAGTCTCTTCTGAAATTAAAATCACACACAAATTTCTTGCCATAAAAATCCTGTACGTTACAGTGAAGAAACATCAACAGCCATACAGGAGCAAGACATATATTTTATACAATAAAAAATTCCACATCGGAATTATAAAAAAAAAGATACCACAAGACTAAATTTAGTTAAGAATCGAATTAAATGGTCCTTAACTACTTTTCCGTCACATACACATCACAAACCAACCCTAAATGGACCATCTGTTGCCCCTGATTTTACTCCACCCTGCTCTCAGCTAAAGCAGAACGATTCTTTATCAAGCAATGATAAATAGAATGAATTCCTTGTATTTTGGCTACGTTTACAGTGGATAAGCATAAACGTAATCTACAATGCGAAGAGAGCACATTAGCACAGTCGCATATGGTTAGGGAACAAAACTCAATTACAGAGTATATGTCGCTGTGTGCATGTTGTTTTGTATAGCAACCCAAACACAGCCCAACTATACCAATGCCAACAAGAACACACCATGCATCCCATCACACCACCCCCCCAACCCCCCATGCACGACATTGTGTTGCGTGTGAATGTGCTACGAACACACATCCCGATTCTAACTCATCACACACGAGCAGCCACACGAAATCGAACCAAAAAACACCCCAGGGTGCGGCGAGCCCTCACCAACAAATCACCACCTCCACAACGTGCGCGAAGAGTAATCGACCCTCTGTCCGAACTCTCAGCCCGATGACCCTGCTCTAAACTCCTACACAGTCTCCCCCACAACACACACACTCCATCGAAGCATAGCCGAACCTCCACGTTTTAGGGTGAAAAGCAAAATGTGTACCAAACCAGCTATCTAGCACTCTCAAATAACTAAACATGACCAACACACAACTTCAATAAAACATATAACATAAACATAGAGATCATAATGATATGATTAATCAACCCATTATACAGTCCTCACGAAAACCTCTCACTCACACACAACACACACACATGCACAACATACACACTCACACTCAAAAAAGTCTTTGTCCTTTTCTACTAAAAACACTAAACACAGATAAAGTGCTTAGAGCGAGTAATACGTCAAATTCTATGCAGAGGATCCTCTCTAACAAATACAATCCCCTCTCTTTCCATATCATCTATTCTAGACCCTCTCTCTCTCGAATTCATCCCGCGGTCATTTACAATCTAACTCTACAACATTATATATAATCTGTCTTCTCTCCTCTCTCTCTCTCACCCAAACCAATCACACTCTGTTGAACAAAGTAGCGAACACAATGATGGGGAGTGATTTTATGTATATTTGTTTGAAAAACATTTCATTGAAAGCCCCCCATCCCCTGTGTATTCACGTCTCAAGTAAAATTATGTAAACTTCTTAACATTCAATGTTTTGAATCCAAATGTGCACTTTTGTCTATGATCTAAAAATAAAAACATGTTAGCATTAAACAAAAAATGTAAAATATTAACAATTGATAAGATGTCTAATATGTAAGAAATAAGTGAATATCTGACGTCACCCTGGATTGAATAACACTTATATACAAAATGCAGCAAACCTAAATATTTATTATCTAGAAAAGTTTCATAAATTAAGACACACTTGTTATCATTTCAGTTTATAAAGACGAACATAATGTATGGAGGATAAGAAATACTAGACCTCAGAAAGCTGTTGAACTACCACCAAATAGCAGAATGAAGCTACTCTACTGATTTAAAAAACTTCAACCAGCAAAAACTGTCCTCCACTCTGCAAGACAAACATTAGTTGTTGTCCTGTAATGTTATTCTGCCAAACCCAACAGTGAGTCATCAAGTAATGCACTGCAAAATTTTCTTACTTATATGTTTACTTTAAAAATAAGTCTATCCTTAGGAGTTCTGGAGTGCTTTCGATCACATCACAGAAAAATCACTCCCATTATGCCACCCTATACAAATCAAGATAGCTACAATGATGGTATCTTATTTAATCGAGCCATAACTAAACGATCGCAGGGAAGAGACTATATAAAGCGCTCATACTGGAAGGTATGATGTATGGGCACCGTCGTATTCATGGAGGCCACAGTACCTACATCGCAGGCCAATTGAGTCACAGCGGACAAGATATGCTAGAGAGTAGCTAGGTGGCGCACAACACCTGTGGATAAAGAGATAAAAGAACCAGCTCAAGCAACTCAGATGAGTGAAACAACCACGAAGCACAATAAATCCAGCTATTGTAGCACACGCACTACTACCACACTCACACAGCTTGGAGAGAGGCGCACGACGACAGCTTCCACCTATCTGATTTGATAAACTGGCTGGGCGCAATGCCACTCCCATTACCTGTGTCTACACTGCACTGTAAGACCACAACGTTCAACAACGATGCCAAACATGGACGAGAGGAGCGTGTATCTGACTTGTAGAAAAATAAGGTTAAAAAAAAGCTTCAGTAGTACATAGGTGGTGTTGTGTGGTATTGACAGAAAAGTAGGTAGACCAAATGATGTATATAATTAAAAAATAATAAGCTCTTGTACTTTTTGTTTAATTCCTAGGTGCAATTTTTATTTGTATAATAAAAATTCTGCTACACGTATCGGCCATGTCTGACTGGTTTCTCACTAACAAGTAGAGGATTTCTCAACCAAGAAATGTAGAGCCGTTAACATTCAAGAGGTGTGGTAGGTAAACATCTATGATACTTTGGCTACGTGTGGAATGCTTAAGCACATCCTGTATGGGTAAAAGTTCTGAGAATATCGTTGCTGGCTGGCCCGGCCTCTGAGAGTCGACACAATATTACATTGTAACGCGCCTCCTTCATCACAAACTCCACCTTTAAAATAAGATAAGACGAACTATTAATCCAAGGACATCGTTGCAGGTGGCATACAAAACAATAAAAACAGAAATAAACAGCAGAATAATAAAATAACAGATTTAAGTCTTAGTAGAAGTATAAAAATATAGGTAAGAAGATATTCAGTCCGCAAGAACAATTTGGCAATAATTGAAGTGTAATAAAACTGATAATAATGTTTAGAGGAAGTATTGCACATGATAAAAAGAATATTAAGAATATTGCACATAATGATGAAAGGTAATGTAGCATGGTAATATTGCAAGGATAGTATTGAGAAGAAGAATATTGCACATGATGATGAGAGGAGATGAGAGGTAATATTGCAAGGTAATATTTAGAGGTAACATGATATTAAGTGAACCGATCTCTTACTTGATCTCTGTTTGGGAAAATCAAGGTTCATTCCATACTTGTCAAATGGCACAGCATATGCATTATTTAACTCAAATGACGAATGCAGTTGCGAAGTCCTCGGAAAAACAAATAAATGTGTCACTTGGATGAATACACACTGAAACCAAAGAGAATGAAGATGATCAATCATGAGGTATGTCCACCCAGCAACGCATCTAGCAACTGGGCAGCATTTCTAAAGGCTCCGATATGGAGAAGGGAGAGTCGTGTTACGCATGGCCCAAACATGCGGCCTCTTGTGCGTAAAGTGGCGCCACTCAGCAGCAGGCCTCGTTGTACAAACATCTGAGCATTACGCAACACGCTTTAGTAGCGCTGAAGGGCCGCTGGGTGAACTCACGCACAACCACGTCATCAATAACCATGTGGAAGCACAGAAATGAAAATCGCAGCAGCTGAAACAAATACATGATTACCATGTATTGAATACGATTTCTAAGCTCAGTAGATATTTCAAGCCTGCTGCTCAGTTTACTTCAAGCCAGCTGTTGTCAGATGCTAGCCTTAATAATGGTGAGCTGGCTGGCTTTTAAGTGTGTTGAATACTCAACATGTTTTGTCTCGTGTGTTCACATTTATTGCCTTTTTTTCCTTTTCGATTGATCTATTTACTTGGAGTGTTTAAATAGCTGTGCAGATGGCAGCCGGAGTCATTACACCTTGCTGTGAGGCCGAGGAGGAGACCCTGAACAAATGAAAGGTAAGATATGGATTCAAATGAGAATTTATGTTTGTGATCAACATCAATAACAATATCCAGCTTTGAATGAATGTAATTTTTCTTTTCTATAACAGGATGATGATGATGATGGTTGTGTTAAAGTCAAAGAAGTCAAAGTAGTCAAAGAAAACGCAAAGCAAATTATTCCCAAAAGTGAGAGGAGCCAAGCGAAAATGTGGAGAGAGCACTTCCAATTGACACTGTAAGCTCTTAAGACACACCAAGACACCTCAAGACGTACCGAGAATGATAAAGGTACTGGGTATCACAAACGAAAATAGAGTGTGGCTATTATCTTTGAACAATCCGTGCAGTGATGTAGCAGTGACAAAAGTAACAAACATGCCTCACTAAAAATCCAATCGAGTCAATCGATTGGTCAGAAATCACTAGGTCTATTGAGAGTAATCACATTGTGTGCTTTTGCGAATTAGTGAAGAAGTACTTATTTAATCTTATTTAATTATTTACATTTCTTTCTTTCTTTCTTCACAGATTTCATCATCAAACATGTCAACCTGGAGCGGCGGGAGAACCAGGAGGCCCACCGGACGGAGGGCTTCGCGAACAACATGTCCCTGGTGGTCCGCAGGGGGGCCCCCTTCAAGGTCTCCCTGCAGCTCAAGGGCCGAGCCTTCAACCCCAAGACGGACGCCCTGGTCTTCAAGTTCCGCCTGGGTAGGAGCAGCAGCCCCGCTGCACACACTGAGACGTTTAGGATGCAATGGGGAGACATGTTGGATTTGACCCTCTGTCAAATACCTCTAACTACTGTGGATCTGTCCTCATTGACCTTTATAGTGCTGGCTATGCATATATTATACAGTATATATAACTCTATTATATATTATATAATATTGATATATTTTGAATTGTTAAGCTTGCACATAGATGTAGTGGAGTAAAAAGCAATATTTGGCTCTGAGACATGGAGTAGAAGTATAAAGTAGGAGACAATAGAGATACTTAAATACCCCAGATTTGTACTTAAGCACACTACTTGAGGAATTGTAGTTAATTTTTTGTACATAAACTTTGTTCGTAGCTTCTCCAATTTTGATTGCGTGTTTTGATTTGTATTCAGCTTAATGTGGAACTTAAGACGTTTGCAAAATGGCCGAATTCAAGCCACCATTTCTCTCATGTTAACCTCTAACGGACCTCTCTCTGGTCCG
The DNA here is from genome assembly GCA_002895965.2 of Coryphaenoides rupestris. NCBI lineage: Eukaryota > Metazoa > Chordata > Actinopteri > Gadiformes > Macrouridae > Coryphaenoides > Coryphaenoides rupestris. The sequence goes on from PIJE02006454.1 coordinate 9,463, forward strand.
CCAGGCGGCCTCTATGTGAAGCGGACCGCCACCTTCTCCACGGGGCCTTGTCCAACGAGCTGGGGAGTCTCCTTCAACCCCGAGGGTCTGGACCTGCAGTGCCCCTCCGTCCCGCAGTTTTATAAATCAACAAAGCACATTTGACTCAAAACATTGGAATGAAGAAAGCATAGTGAGAATAATGACACAGAATGCTAGATTCAATAACACAGGAATTAGAAACAGACTGAGATGGGGAGAGGGAGAGAGAGAGAGACAGATAGATAGATGGAGGGAGAGAGAAGGAGGGAGAGAGAGAGAGAGGAGGGTGAGAGAGAGAGAGGAGGGTGAGAGACAGCACACACCACCAACACACACGGACACACACACACACACACACACACACACAACACACACCCACACACACACACACACACACACACACACACACACACACACACACACACACACACACACACATACCACACACATAACACACACACACACACACACACACACATAACACACACACATACCACATACAAACACACACACACACATACACACACACACACACACACCATACGCACACACAACACACACACACACACACACACACACACACACACACACACACACACACACACACACACACACACACACACACACACACACACACACACACACACACACATCCACACACACACACAGACACATACACACAATACCACAGACAAAATTATATATATTTTATAGAAATAGCATAGTTCTACAATAACAATACAAATATTGTATGCCTATAAGTACTTAAAGGCACTTGACATACTGTAGATCGTTTTACAATCGTGGGCCATTGAGATGAAGGTAATTGTATGTTTGTGGTCATTGTTGTTGTTGTTGTTGTTGTTGCAGAGGATGCAGTGTTTGTTCTGTTTGAGGACCAGAGAGAGGAGTACGTCCTGAACGACTCGGGTCTGCTGTACATGGGGACCCCCGGCAGCCTGGTGGCCAGACCCTGGTCCTTCGATCAGGTGGGCATACCTGACACTCCATAAACAACCCTCACAGGGACCGCTACAACAAAGATTGCATAATATTTTTGTTGTTTTTGTTATGTTCATTATGATTAGTATTCTTATAACCATGCCAATTTTGGTTCATTTTAAAGATGTGTAAAATATTCTGATATGTAATTGCCATCTTTACACATCTGATATCACTCAAGATTAATGTGTTGTTTTTTTTATTTAAAAGAATACATTTAAAAGAAATTAATGCAGGAAATGTATTGCAATATTTTCAGAATCATACACCTATCTGCTGAAAGTGACAATAGCCACAGTTAAAAATGATAGTATTCAACATGTACTACGACTACTACTGCTATTTGACAGAATCATAACCTATCTGCTGAAAGTGACAATAGCCACAGTTAAAAATGATAGTATTCAACATGTACTACGACTACTACTGCTATTTGACCTCCTCCTCTTCTTCATCTTCGTCTTCTTCATCATCTTCTTCACGTCTTCCGTGGGCAGTTTGAGACGGACATCTTGGAGGCGTGTCTTAGTCTGCTGCAGATCAGCCCCCAGCACATGAAGAACCGACGCAGGGACTACCTGTCCCGGAGACTTAAATCTGTTATTTTATTATTCTGCTGTTTATTTCTGTTTTATTGTATTTCTATGCAACCTGGCACAAGAATGTCCTTTGGGATTAATAAAGTTCGATCTTATCTTATCTCTTACAAGGTGAGAGTTGTGATGAAGGAGGCGGATTACAATGTAATAATGGTGTCATCATACAGAGGCAGGCCCAGCCCACAAAACGGATATTCTCACAGAACATTTCACCCACTAACAGCAGATAGATGGCTACAGCATTCCCAACAAGTTACACAAAGAATAACTCAAATAGAAAATGTCTTACCTACCACACCTTTGAATGTTAAAGGATCATAACCATTCTTGGTTGAGAAAATCCTGTACTGTACAGTGAAGAAACCAGTCAGAACATGCCCATACAGTGTAGCAAGACATATATTTATTATACAATAAAAATTGCACATAGGAATTAAAAAAAAAAAGATACACAGAGCTTATTATTTTTAATTATATAATCATTATGGTCCTTACCTACTTTCTCTGTCACATACACACACAAACACACCCATGGTACTCCTGAATTTTACTCCACCCCTCAAACATTTTTTTCAAAATGATAAAGATGCTTGTCATGTTGGCACTCGTTGATACTTACAGTTGACGTGTGGCTTACAGTGCAAGGGTGTAGACACAGAGTTAATGGGGAGTTGGTATGACGCCACAGCCAGTTACATGCGACAGACATGTCCATGCCCCCCCCCCACCCCCTGAGTTTGTGTGTGCGTGTGAATGTGGTGATGGTTGGTTTAATCGGCGTGCCTTGAATGGCCAATACACCCCAGGTGTGCAGCCCCACCCAGCCCCAGACTGATCAGCCTGACTCAGGGCCCGATGAGGGCTGCTTAAACCAGCCACCAAACACACACACTCCAGTCAGCTATATGTTTCACGTTTTAGGGTGAAAAGCAAAATGTGTATTTAGTTTCTAGGTCTAATATTTGATTGACAATAACTCAATAAAACATATAATCATAAACATAAATCATAATGATATGATTTAATTAACCCATATACATCCTCAACCTTCTCTACACACTAAAATTCCTTAAACTAAGTAAAATCATAAAGTTAATCTTATTCACATGATGAAAATCATCTTTTCATAATTAGGGAAATGACTGGTAACACATTACAATAAGGGTCAATTAACATGAATTAACTAATTAACATGAGTTAATGCAGTATTAAGCGTTCACAAAAGGTATGGGTCGATACTGTCTAGCGAACCTCAGCATATCTCATGTCATATTTAGTCAAGTAAATATACATTGACCATACTGGTGTCAGACATCTGACAGAAACAGGAAGTTACGTTACCCTGCTACTGACTGACTGTGAAAAGGGTCTACAGAGATGTGGCTGCGCTCCCAACATGGGAACATGCGACACCTTAAACTGACTACCTCCCACAATGTCTCTCTGACACCAGGCGCTGGTAAAGAGGAATAATCATAGTGTACACCTCGTACCCCAAGTGTACACTGGTGCAGGTTAAAATACACCACACAGGGTTGATTGTAGTATAAAGGCTAGTTTCTCTTCTGCAGTGAAGCAAGTCAATTGTCAAATTCCACTGTCTAGCCCCACGACACTCCATGTTGTAATGCTGTCTAAAAATCAAATTCTGATGAGTGCAAATGGTCACAGTGATATTTAAGTTAACGCAAATAAGGAAGGAGTGTCCTCAAACAAAGAAATATAGGCAATGACTGTGATGTGTCGTACGTGTTGATTTAACACTACTAACGGCACAATTTTTGAAAACAAGGCCTTCACTTTCACTCGTTCACAACATCACGGGTAGCTATCCTGTGCATGAGTCCATTAAAGAGAGCGGCAATTTACTTCGGAGTCCTCTGCTTGTTGTAAAGGAGGAAGTCAGAGATGTTGTGCCACACGTTGCTGTCGTGGTACAGGTAGGTCATGGAGGACTGCAGGGAGGGCTGCAGCGTGTGCGGGTACGTCTCAAACAGCCACAGGACGGTGCCCCACACCAGGGTGGCGAACAGCGGGAAGGGGTCCTTCTTAGGCTGGGGAATGTAACCCTTCTCCACGGCCAGCCTGGCCAAGGCAAACAGGATCCTGGACAGCAGGTACATGTTGATCTGCTCAAAACATGGACAAAATAATTATGAAAGATTCGTGTGGACGTCGGTAAAGAGAACAATCCCTCAATATCATAGAGAGCTAGCTCTGATGAAGAAAATAGCAAATATTTGTATTGTTGATTGAAGGTGCTGTAGGTAATATTTAAGAGTTGGAAAGTGAGAGAGAAAGGAGCAGATGAGAGCAAGATTTTGAAACTAAACAAGAACCAAAAATGTCAGCTCCCTCCCTATGTTTCTCCGCCATTGTGAAGTGTTGTCATTCATGCACCTGTGATTGACATACTTGCAAGATGGATTCCCCGAACCAATCCGTGAACAGATTTGGTTTTAAAGCGAAATGGTCTCATACAGAGGCAGGGCGCACTGGTGCAGTCAACCATAGCAGATACTTCACAGAGCATTTCACTCACTAATAGCTGATGGAGGACTACAGCATCCCTCACAAATTATGAAAAATGTATCGCTCTTAAATGTTACCTCACACACAATTCAATTGATGTATCATTTAGTTTATAGAAATGTCCTAATTGCAGCCAATATCAAATCAAATATTTCGGTAATTAATGAATGAACAAATGCTCATCCATGTGTTAAAGGAATTTGTACACTGCTTGCATTCCCTACCTGGCTATTTATGTTATTGTTCTCCCCAAACACCAGCCACCCCCCTATGCAGGCAGCCAGGAATGAGTGGGACTGCAGGCTCTTCCCCTGCAGCTTCTCCTGCAGGACTTTCAGTCCTTTGTATGTGAATACAAAGCAGGCCAAGTTGCGTGAGTGTGTATATGTGGCTCTTGCAATGGCTTTCAGCTTGTCCTTCAAACTAGGGTCAGAAGAGAAAGAAAGAAGATAGCATGATGCAGGTTAGAGCAGTTTTATGACAGTGACTCTTATTGCCCAACAGGTGTTATTATTGGAGATAAATCTCACCTTCCACTTCTGAATAGGAACGTCATCACAAGGGCATGGGGGGCCCTGATCTTGGCCCCATATCTAAAAGGGAACAAATAGATATAATATAATATATATAATATAATAGATATAACATAATAGATAATAATATAATAGATACTATATAATAGATAATAGATAATAATATAATAGATATAATATAATAGAATAGATAATAATATAAGATACTATATAATAGATAATAGATAATAATATAATAGATATAATATAATAGATAATAATATAATATAATAATATAATAGATACTATATAATAGATAATATAATAGATATCATATAATAGATATCATATTATATAATAGATATAATATAATAGATAATATAATAGATATAATATATAATAGATAATAATATAATAGATAATATAATAGATATAATATAATATATAATATAATCGATATAATATAATAGATATAATATAATAGATATAATATAATATAATAGATAATGTAATATAATATAATATAATATAATATAATAGATAATAATATAATAGATATCCACTTGTAAGCATCCTACAGTAAGACGCCTCCTCTCTGCATCCGCTTCGGATAAACGCGTCTGCTAAAAGACTGAATGGATTTAATTGAACGGAAAACTTACACGGCGCCATTTCGAAATCCCTTCAGCACAGCCAGAGCCGCTCTGTGTTTCTCTTGTCGTAACAAGTTATTGGCGGCGAGCAGGACGGCTCTGAGGAGGTCTGGAGAGGCCATGTTTCACTGCTCCAGGGGGGACGCAATAGACCGCCGCACCGCTGGTACGGCGCGCGTGGTCTACCTGCCAATCCCCCCCGGAATGAAACGCGACCGGAGATACAAAGTTCCGCTGTTGGCTTTACATTTCTATCATAAAGCTTTCTTTTCGGTACTGTGCTAATGTGTGTCTCTGTACTTAATCTGAAGATTTTAAGATAAATTATCGGAGAACACTTGATCAAAACGAATGAGTGACTACAATAAATACATACAATACATACACACAATACATACACACAATGCAT
>PIJE02006455.1:0-2500 GCA_002895965.2 Coryphaenoides rupestris
GGGGGAGGGTGGGTGATTGTCGGATGTGGATGGGGAGGGTGTTCCAGAGGGAAGGTGCGGCAACTGAGAAGGCCCTGTTGCCCCAGGTCCGGCGCTTGATCACATGGTTTCACTTCATATCATCACCATCAAAACCATCATCATCGTCATTATCGCCATAACAGTTTGTCTTTGTCTGTCATGGAACCTGGACCTGACAATCCGGTTTTTAAACCAACCAAGCATTCCAGCAAACACTGTTTTACTTGTCAGACAAGTGGTGCTATAATGACTGGAGTAGGGCAGGGGCCCACAAGCCATGTCCCTGATGTTGGATACAAAAAATAAATAAAATTAAAATAAATATTTTAAAATAAATATGATTTTGAACTTCAAGTTGTCTTCTTGAACTTCAAAAACAACAAAATGAGAAACGAAAAAAAGAAAACTACACAAAACTACTGAAGAATTTTTCAGTATTTATTGCTGCGAAAGCAAAGACAGTGAGGGACTAGCGATTCTCAGCATTGAAAGCCAGCGTGCTCACCAGATGGATTGAACATACAATAGTCAATACAGAGGAATGCAAGGAGGAGAGGACGTTTTGGTCATTGTGTAAGCTAAGAAGAATCCATTTGATTCTAATAGGGATATTTATTTAAAAACACCAACTACACAGAGATAGAGTGATTGCTATACACCATGTTCTGGAGCAGGGTCTATTGGTTAACTGGCAGTTCCTGAGGTGACCACTAGAGGGAAATGTAGAAATGTAGCCAGTGAATGCCTACTGAAGCTGTCCTGAGCCCATCTTTTCCCTGGCGCTGGATTAGAGAAATGCTCCCAAAGTCAGGCAAAATCTCAGGAGCTCACCTCCGGTTTTAACCCGAGATATTAGTCTGGAACCTGCCTGCCACGGGTTGGCTCCGCCTCCCAACAACATTCTGTCAGCCAATCAGTGAACCCCATCGAGAGATGTAGATGATGACAAAACCGGGCAATGTCCTTTTGGAGACTTTTTAAATCGATATGATAATATTTATGTTGCTGAGGAATCAGTTTCATCTGAACGTAATACGATTTTACTTCAATTTAAATGGTGGCTGAAATGTTCGCCATGGGTGTCGACTTTGAAAACCTGGCACCAAAAGACATCACCTGGAACAATGGAGTCTTTGGAGTCGAGCGAGGACACGCTAGCTGTTTGTGCTACGGTCTGCCGGCCACAAAGCCAGTTTGACTGACACTCCTCAACTAAGGCGGTGGACGGCAGCCCTTCCAGACATAATGAGGGATGTGAACGGTGTTAGAGTGGCTGTGTGAGGCTAGCTTAGTAGTAGACCGCATGCTAATAATCTCACCCCAGACAGGCTTCTTGTTAATGACAGGTGGGACACTCCTGCTTGTACCACCCATCTTCTGTGACTCACGCTTGACCTACCCCAGAAAGACTGAGCTCAATACTTCTGTTCATGGGTAATGTGATTTCGGAGGCATTATTCGGAAAAATGTAATGGGACAAATGGGACAAAAGAAAAAGAAATATTGGAACCACAACCTCTGTGTCCTCAACGCTGACACCAGCTACTTTAATTTAGTCGCACGCCAAAAAAACCTCCATCAACACAGACCTCTATTCTGCGCTGTGAGACACACACACACGCGTGCACACACACACGCGTGCACACACACACACACACACGCGTGCACACACACACGCGTGCACACACACACACGCACGCACCGTATGCGTCGTCCACTCTCCGTGGTTGGTGAGCTTCAGCCACTTCTTCCCATTGCTCTGATCCGCCTCCTGACACTGGTCGTTCTGGATCTGGGCAAAAAAGTCATAAAATACCACGCAGGTCGTTAGCATGGTGCAAGCTCAAGCACATTTTGTCTCAAGTACATTTGTTGTAAATATATCGCTGACAGTACAGTAAGATTTGAATAGAACAGGTAGCATGACACTCACAAAGAACTCAAAGAGCAGGTTGTTGTCCGGGTACTGGTATTCGAAGGTGACCGAGCCCTGCTTCTTCAGGTGCACCGCGTAGATGAGCGACACCATGCACTCGTCCCGGTTGGACTCCATGTAACTGCCCTGGGGCACCCAGGAGGAACTGTAGGGGGTGGCGTTGGCTCCAAGTGTGTATGTTGACCTGGGTAGCTGGTATCGGGTCCAGAGTCAGTGGTAACAGGAGTCCTGGTTGTTGTTGTTGTTGGTGTTGAACCCCCCCACCTCCACACTCCATGACCCAGCAGCAGGGTCCGGCAGGGACTACCTGTCTAGGTAACAGGACACGCAGCACTCATGCTATTACATTACACATGCACACACACACACCCTTACCCCCCCCCCCCCCCCCGGCAGGGACTACCTGTCTAGGTAACAGGACACGCAGCACTCATGCTATTACATTACACATGCACACACACACACACACACACACACATACAAACAAAGAGGAAAGTAGCTGTCAGTGGGCAGGCAGGACTATCGAGTGATCCCTGTTGGTAC
>PIJE02006460.1:0-15175 GCA_002895965.2 Coryphaenoides rupestris
CCCCTCACCCCCACCCCCCCCCACCCCTCGCGCCCTGAAACCACTTGCCTTCCAGCTCAGGTACAAAGTCCACGTCAAACACGGCCTCCGTAACCCATTGAACCATACATCAACCCAAATGCCTGCCGCGTGCCCCTCCTGGTGAGCGTGCGTCTCCCATATTTGAATACACAAGTCATTCACGCCGCGCTCGCATTTACTTGGAACTCGGAAAATGACGCCAACACCCGAGTGCCGCGTTCCAGTCGAAAAACCAGAGACGGACCGCATTCGGGAAATAAACTTTTGTTTGTGGCTTGGGTTTGTGGGTTTGCTCTAGTCCAGGTTTAGCCATTAGCATTAGCAATAATCAATTAACAACGCATATACACACATTTGCGTTCCCCCTGAAAACTTCCAGAACTTGGGAACTTCGAAAATTCCGAAGTACATTACTGGAAACGCACCATTAAAACATTGAAAGGTAATCAAGTAAAGTATGTGGTTACAAACCCCGTAAAGTCATATATGAAGAAAGGGTCAGGCCCTATAGGACGTGTGGCTGCGACCTTTCGGAAGCAATCCCTCGATGTGTTTGTTTGAAATGGAGCACGATAACAATGAGGCGTTATTCCTACAGACCATTAAGCAAAACCCATAGAAATGTGCGTTTTAATTTTATTTCTTACGATATAATACAATAAATACAACGTTTTCACATTGAACATTGATTTATTGATTGACAAACCAACCGATTACTAGGAATCATTCCTCTTGTAACTGTTCCAAGATTTGGAGTTCATTAGGTAGAAACAGAAGGAAATAGAACAGATGTTGCCACACTAGAGTTTCAGCGGCGGATGAAACTTTGAGATCGACCCGAAGCTTGACGTAATGAAGTGAGGATAACGGATCAAGAGAAGAGAGTTCCTCAGCTCAGAACTTGCAGCTTCGGCGCAACGACGGCGATGCTTCGCTGAACGCCTCCGGTTCCCAATCTCCGAAAGTCTCCTTTGTTTTTTTTCCTCCTGACAACAGCATCAAATAATCACTAACGGACGCACCCGGCACCCCACAGCCTCTCCTCAGGACGAAAACTCACGGAGTCCTTCCGGATGCTGTTCCTCCGTCTTCCCAGTCGTCGGGTTGCACGATGTCAGATCTACAGAGGTGACGACGTGGAGGAATAGACTTCAGACGTCTGTACCTCACAATATTGTTCGTAGCGTCTTTTAGTTCTCAGTCGCTCGCTTGCTGCTTCCATACGGTCCGTACGCGATAGCATGGACGGTATGGAATGACTGATTGTACTCGAAGGAGAGCAGCGTACGTAATTACATGTGCTGGGAAATGATTCATCACACTCACACACATACACACACACACACACGCAAGAAAATAAATCATCGTCATGTCATCCGCCTCCAATACATTTAACTTTACATTCAACACTCCTTTTGCCGACGTTTTTAATCGTCGACCACGTGAACAACGCTAATGAACACCGTTTATTTCTTGATTCGTTCATCATTGTATTGAGAGCCTCGCGGCGCTATTGATGCAGGCACCACACCTCTGCGGATTGAGTATCCATAGAGCTGTGTACAAAAAAACTAAAACAAACAAGTTAATGATGATTAAAATATAAACCTCATCGTACCACCAGAGGCAAGACGAACAGGTACTGTTGTTTTTTACATTGCGCCTTTAAGATAAATCAATCAAATCCATCGTGTATCCATCATCCTGGAGGCGAAACAATATTGTTCATTAATTAATTCAGTATCAGTTCATTTTGCCCACCCTCCCCAAACCTCTGCATAACCCTGGCGATGGCACATCTGTATCCTGTGTATTTCGGCTGTAAAGTCCGCTCCGGTCTGTATAATAGGATCACGATACCAGGTGACGGATTCACCACATTCAGTTCTCCCAGCGTTTAGAACAAAATGTAATAATAAGGATTTTCCCGATTCGATGATGATTGACGACGCGCGGTAGTTCGAAACAGAGAAGGTTCTCGTGTTGTTGGCCGACTGAGCTGATATGTTGTGCTGTGTTGCCAGGTTGGGAATCAGAGTAATTTGATTTCTGACGGGTGAGCTGCTGGCTCACCCGTAGGACGGTAGTGTTGTGTCGTCCCGGCTGGCCCATGGCACATGGCCGCTGTCTGGGCCTGCTCATTAGGGTCCGGACACTGGCACAGACAGATAGACACACACACACACACTAATAAGCACACACAAACAGACGCGTGCGCACGCACACACCAACGTGCACGCACACACACTGATGCGCACGTGCACACACACACACCCACACACACAGGCACACGCATAAAACGCACACTAATAAGGGCGCACACACACACATACGCATGTATAAGCGCACAGACGCACACACAGGGACACACACACACACAGAAACACACACCAATGCACAAACACACACACACACACACATCTACAGGCACGCACACACCCACACACACACACACAAACACAGACACACATGAATAAGTGCACACACACAGGCAGGCATGCACACACACACACACACACACACACATAACACGCACACACATAAATGCACACACATAAGCGCACAGACACACAGACGCATGCACACACACATACACAGAGGCACGCACACACATACACACAGGCACATGCACACACATACACACACACACACACACACACACACACGCATACTGCAAACAACCAGACAAACAATCTCAGAACTTTTCGACTCCTATTCTTTTCACAACATTTTGAGTTTTCTGTGCAACAGGAAGGAACAGGGGATTTTTCCTCTCGCTACAATTATTAATAATAATATATTACATATATTCCAGTAATGCTATAATAATGACCTTAACATTAATCTGTGACTGATAGGCAGTAAGGTGCTGATTCTCACCATTCTTCTGGTTGAAGTGGCTTTCCTGCTGCGTATTGTTCAGTGGCTGATTATTTATCCCAACTCTGTGATTTTTGGCATGAATAGGTTTGGTTCACATTTACACTTTTATGAATATTTTATTCTCATATTCTTTGTGAAATGCCTGATGTAGGAGAAAATATTCCACCGGGTTATACTTTAATTCATTAATGAATCTAAAACGACAGGGTTGCGTACAATCACGTATTTTTGCAGAACTAAAAGGCCAAGGTTGCCAGGGTGGTATTGCAGCGGAATTGACTTTGACTTTTAGCGTTCAAATCTTCCATTTCCACCAAACAAAATCACCGTCTCACAGAAAGTCACCACCTCTGTGTAGGAGCCCTGTGTGCACTAATTGTGCAACTTTTATTCTCCAGGATCGAGGATCGAGGAGCTCACAGCCGTCCCTGTCGTGACTCACCAGCGCATATTTTCTAGAACCTTCGGTGAAAGAAGAAAATAACAAAACCTCCCAACTCCCCAAGGTCTCGACTGCAGTGTGTCAGCCTGTCGGAGAGCGGTCCTCGCTCGTGGCGCTCGCGGGAGGAGGCGTGGCCGGATGTGTGCGTGACGCCGCGCGACGTCCTCGATTACGGAAAAAAAAATCCATCACCCGACGATGACGACGGCGGGCCAAGGCTGCGTCGCTTCTGTTTGTTTCTCCTAAGATGCCCTTATTGTGCTGCGTGCGCCTGTTACCAAGGTAACAGTGTTTTCACAACGAGGACGTGTAGGCCGCCAGCAACAGCAGCAGCAACGGCGAGGAAGAAATGGGATCAATATAGATAAACCTGCAGCAGCAGCAGCAGCGCACAAGAGAACAGCGAACAGAGATTTGTTAAAGCAAATAAATACGTTCTACAGGCGGGAAGGAGACGCGGGAGGAAGATCAAACGCGTCAGTCGCCGCGTGAGGAATCTCGCCTGAAAACCGTTGACAACATGGCGGCGGCGGCGGCGAGAGGAGGAGAGCTGGTGAATTATGGATTAGGAATGCGTACGGAAAAAAATAAAAGAGATTTCCTATCCTGTGTTGCTCGCGTGAACACTGACATCTCGCCAAAATGAGATTTATTTCCCACCCCGCTTATGTTTATTTGCTTCAGGCCCTTTTCAATTCATTGACGTACAGTATGGATTAATAGGCGGCGCATCATGCGTTTCTGAAATACATTTGTGATGTCTCACAAATAATTCATATTTCAACAGAATCACATTCAGAATGAGCTTTATCGCCACAGTTTTTACAAACAAGGAATGTGCTTTTGTGAAATTGCTGCATAACATTGAACATTAAACAGAAAGTATTAGAATATAGAAATTCTACAAAAATAAAAAATGCTAAAAATAGTTTCCATGGGGGGTGGGAGTCAGTGGGGTTAAACTAATATAACTTGTAAAGCACTTTGCTGGTTCAGCTGCCGGTGCCTCTGGGTATACGTGACTCGAACCCGACCGCCGCCACCCGAGGCAGGGGTCCGGGTCCCACCGTGAGACCCGGGCTGGGCTCCGAGGAGGGGGCCGTCCTGAGGGTCCGGGGTAACCAGACCAAAGTGCTCCTTCGCCGACGCAAGAGGGGAGAGAAGAAAAAGACGCAGAGAAAATCTGCATTATTCAACTGAATCAGGCCGGTTGAAACATTAATGGGCGAGTGTGTGGGTGGGTGCTTCTCCCCCGGCGCCCTCCATCTGGGGACAGCCACCGTTGAGAGGACTCTCTGATTGCTTACTCTTGTTCAGCCAAGAGTCTTTAATTACGGCCGACGACGCCGAGAGTGCCAGAGCTCTCTGCTGCTTAACCTTTGCGGAGAAGAACCAGGGTCCGGATGGAAGGGCCTCGCCGGTCGCCTGCAGCGAGAGCCCTGCATCTCATTTTTATATATCGTCGTGCTCTTTAAAAATACATCGCAGGACTGGCCTTGACCGCATGAAATGTTAACAAGCCGGCTGCGTGCCCATCTGAATCAAAAGTGTCAAACTAAGGTCGGTATCGGGGGGGAATCTGCTGAAATGGTGGACTGCAGTGAATCGGCCGTGTTAGGATTGTGAGTTCAACCCGTTTGTAATCCTTCACTTTGGGTCGCTCACTGTTAAATCAATAGAGATACCTGATATATCAAAGTAGCTCGCCACGTCCCGATCCCTCCACACCGACTGATGCTCTCGGATTGGCTCCGACAAAAATGGCCGCCACATTCACGACACGACGCACACACACCGAGCGTGATCAGTGTGGCTTTACGTAAGAGTGCGTGGAGTGATCACGGGCGGGGGGTCATTAAACGAGTCACGAGTGCAACTGAAGAGCCCTCACGTCAGCGCTTCCCGGTCCGGAATAACAATACGACAATAAGAGAAGAGAGCGAGAGAGCAAGAGAGAGAGAGGGAGAGAGAGGAAGAGAGAGAGAGGCCCAGAATAAGCCGTACCACCAAATTATGTCCGATCCCGAACAACTGTCCGCCCACTGGCCCTCCCCCGCCGCCGCCTCGCTCGCCTCACTTCTCCCTGAACTTGTGGCCGCGGCGGTTCAGAGTCATTGTGTGTGGAGTCGGTGGCACCGAATGGACCAGGTTGTGTCGCTACCTTTAGCGTAAATCGGCCGGTTCCTGGCCTTTGTTCACGGATGCGTCATCGTCATCATCATCATCCTCCTCCTCATCATCATCATCATCATCATCGTCATCATCATCATCATCATCATCATCATCGTCATCATCATCATCATCATCATCATCATCCTGCATAACCATCATTAATCAACATGATCTCTCTATTTGATCATATTGATCACTTTACATTTATAACATTTATAATATTTAGATCATTATTATTTCTGGATACATACTGTGTGCTGTATTCCCGATGCTATATTTACGTACTCTGGACACATATGCTTCTGATTCTTTTATCTTATGATGTATATTCCTGCTACTGCTGACCTCACTTGTGCATCTGCCCTTACCTACATTTATAATACTTAATATTCAATACTTCTGGATTCATGGGCTATATTCCCCATTCCTACATAGAAGAGCTGATGTGTTTTCCTTTTGACCTTTATTATATATATTGTGTTATCTTTATTATGTACCGTATATTGTGCCATTCTCCATTTTTTTTCCAATACATAGGCCTACAGGTATATCTTTTTTTTTTCTCTTCTTGCAATTTTTTTGCCTATTTGTCGGCTGCCAAGTCACAAGAGTTTGACCGTTCAGAATCGCCCTGCATTGTGATGTACATGTGACAATAAAACACTGACTTTGTCTTTGTTTACTCTCTCTCTCTCTCTCTCTCTCTCTCTCTCTCTCTCTCTCTCTCTCTCTCTCTCTCTCTCTCTCTCTCTCTCTCTCTCTCTCTTTGTGTGTGTGTGTGTTTTCCCTGTATTGTGTATCCTGATTGCTGCATTGTCCTCACACATCGACTCGCAACACGACGACATTCAAATTCATATCCAAACAAACGGGCGGACCACCATGTTGGTGAAGCAGCGCGGGGTCGGAGGTCGCGGTGCAGCCCAGGAAGTGTCTGGGATGACGATGGCGTTGCTCTCCAGCATTGCTTTAGAGCCTACTTCATTATCTGGACTAAGGGGAGAGACTCTTGTTGGGCCCAGGAATCCATCAATACTAATTGAGTCTTAGGAGAAGCTCCTTGTCTGAAGAGCACTCGATTACCATTGGTCCATTGTGCTAGAGAGGCACTACATGACTACTATAGTCGAATGTGTTATATTCACACTGTTGCTTCGATATATCCAATATTTATATTCATATTTATAGCTGGTAGGGCTGTAACAGTAGGCACCACAGACTGTGGATGCTTTTAAACGAGGCCTAAAAACCAACCTTTTTCCAGAACCTTCTGCTAGATTTCTATTTTTCATGTTTTATACTTAGTTTTTAGCACTTTCATGCTTTTTAATCTGTAGCACTTTGAGTTTTTTGCAATACAAATAAAATGTATTATTATTATTATTATTATTATTAGGCAAGCGCATTCTCATTATTTCTCATTCATTCTCACTACAAAATATGGTTGATTATCGATTGACAGATTTAATATTTTACTATTCCACCCGGCAAATATTGATATTCAAAGTTAACGTACAACTTCTAAACATTGAAAAAAACATGCAACGCAATTTGATTGATTGTAGTTCGACAGATTTGAATATTTTACCGTTCTACACCCAAATATACTGATATCTAATGTTAGCGTACTAAACATGAAGAAAGAATGAAACCTTACATTTGAAGCAGCAATACTTGGGCTTTCAGTAATGATCTATGTTTCTCTAATATATGGCTCTGAGCCGTGGCATCTGCGCTGACCTCTGGAGTATTTGTCATGCGTTTTGCATTTTAACATCTGACCTTTAGGCCTGCACACAAAGGCACCAATATCATCGGTGCTATATATTATATTCATTTATTTGATGAGATAGAACACTACATTTCATTCTTCTCCGTATAAGCTAGGTACAGCATAGATCTACACACTTACGCATACACACAACAATCAAGTGGTGCAGCCATTTAATATGGATGTTAGTCGTCTGGTCTAAAATCCTGCGGGCAGATTGTTCTGTTTAAGCTTGAGTTCAACTGAACAAATGTACGACCGGTGGACGTGTGTTTTCAGGTGATTCCTTATCACGTGTCGGCCTGATGCCGCGTGTTACTTCAGCTCACATGGAACAATGTGCTTCTTTTTTTATCAGTTTTAAAACATACACCGGGAACCAATCCAAGCCAATGGGCACCGCGTGGCTAATCACGTGCATTGTCATTCCAGGATAAAGGATCTGCTTGACAAACACCCCCCCCCCACCCCCCACACACACACACACACACACACACACACACACACACACACACACGACTGCTTCAGTGGAGGACGATAATGTAACCCACCACTGTTGCCAGAAATATGTTAATCTGTTAATGAAACACTGAATGGGACCGCGTCCAGAACATCATGTCAGGCGTTATTAAAAGAGAACAGCCATCCCTGCAACGCTAGCATGCGCCGCTTTTGTTTTCGTCTTTATTTCAGCCGGCTGCTATTAGCATACACTACGGTACGCCCGAGCTCCGCGTCGGAGTCTTGACTTGTTCATTTATTCATAATTTCTCCATTCAGTTGTGTTTTCCCTCCACCGTCGCCACCGCCTCCCGTATAACTATGGCAACCAAAGTCTGGAGAAAGAGTCCGCTCGTCCATTGTGAGAGAGAACACGTCATTCTTTTTTTCCAGGGAGCAGATGTTCGCTTGTGACTTTTGGCCGCTGGGAGAGCTGGTCCATCTCGCCAGTCAATGGAGAGCGCTCTCATCTGCTCCTGGAGAAAGAAAAAAAAAGAGAAGAAAACGCAGACAATCTGCCCACGAGCAGACGTCAAGCACATCTCACCACCTACCAGCTGCTTGTAATGCAGACACTGTGTGTGTGTGTGTGTGTGTGTGTGTGTGTGTCTGTGTGTGTGTGTGTGTGTGTGTGTGTGTGTGTGTGTGTGTGTGTGTGTGTGTGTATCTGTGTGTGTGTGTGTGTGTGTGTGGGTGTGGGCTATAGCAGCAGGCTAGCTCCAGAGCCTCATGCGTTCACATCTCAGCCCGGCTCCCGCTCTCTCTCTCCGTCGGAGCTCATCTCCACACCCCCACAGACTCCATGTTTGCCTTTTGTTTTAAAATGAGACCGGAGACCAGAGACTCACCTCGGCCATCGCATCGGCTTCTGCGAGCCGTCGTCTGTCTGTCTGTCTGTGGCAAAGTCACATGAATATTATGCACCGTGTCTCACGATTGTGGCTTCACAGACTTGCCTGTTGACTGATTTGACTGTAGATTGTGGCTTGTGAATATACTGTATGTACACGTCCATGTTTGTGAGTTTCTGTCGGTTATTCCATCCCCTGATCTGCTTTTCTACACCTCAGTGGTGGAAAGTAACTTAAGTACATTTACTCGAGTACTGTACTTAAGTACAAATCTGTGGTATTTCTATTTTCTACTACTTTATACTTCTACTCCACTCCATCTCAGAGGTAACTATTGTGCTTTTTACTCCACTACATTTATCTGAAAGCTTTAGTTACTTTGCAGATTAAAGTTAACAATCCAAGATGTAATCATCAATAAATTATGATATTATTATATCTGTTGCGTCAAACAAGTTTGAGCATTAAGACCAGCGTCTGTGGAGGAACTCCAGGCCTGAAGGGGGCAGAGAGAACCAACCCGGACACATTCACAGACTAAATGGAACCCAATGCTTCCGGAGGGACCGGGTTCACCGGCGCACCTCGAAAACAAGCGCGGGTATAAAACGTTTGGAATTAGCTGAGCGAACCCTTTCTGCTCGGTCTCCTCAACCTACAGACACAACTGGTATGGACTGATTCAAATAATGTGTTTGAAGAAATCATTTGTTTGCTGTTTTCTGTTTGATTTTGATCTGTTTTGAATTTAAAGTCAAATCTAAAGTTCCAAGTTAAATGTAACGGCAATGCTGGTAATTGACGGTTTGATCTACTGATTGAGTTTGTCAACCAAGCAGTTTGCTGGTCTAATTGTACATCTGAACTTTGTTTGGTAAAACATGAGAGGTTTAGTTTAATGATTAGTATTAAAAGCAGTACTGATGTGGAATATAATCTATCCCTTTGTTTATCTTGTAGGTTATCAACCTATTCTGGAAATTCCACTTCATTGGCCATCAATCTGCTATTTCACCGAATTCCATACAAACACTCAACTGTTTCAACAACCATCAAATCCATCTTAAAGAAAATAAAATCACCGGAACGGAATTGAGTTGAGTCCCTTTGCATCCTTTGTGTTGAATAAGCCGTTTTCAAGTTTGGGCAGAACTGACTTTACTTTTAACATCTGAATAACTTGACAATATCAATACGGCTTTATTGGTCCCAGGGGGAAATCCTCAAGCTTCCCAGCAGTGTAGCAGCAAGTAATATATACACAATATGAATACAACTACAATTAGCTTCATATTTACCAGCTACAACCTTAAATCCACGAACACAATTTATAATCCAATAATCCAATATGTATTATTATGAAATGGGTCATTATGCATCATTGGTACTTTTACTCTTCGTACTATTTTGTATATATTTTCGTGCTCATACTTATGTCAGTTAAAGTACTTCGTACAACGTTGCTATCACGCTGAACACTTCTTCTCTGCCTCTTCTGTAGATAGTGTGAGGGGAGCAGTGACCTAACCGTCCAGCCACTGATGCTCATCGGAGACCTCCCAGCTCGCAGGGGGAGGGAGGGGGGGGGGGGGGTCCGCTCATCAAAAACGTGGCGCTCCTCGTGGAGCCGTCGACATTTTGACTGCAAGACGCCCTTCACGCTTCCGCCCTCTGGGGGTCATCGCGGGGAGTCTCCCTCACAGAAGACCACATCCCAGCAATTAGTGTTTAGGTTCCCGGGTGTCGTGGAAAATATCAACCACACACACACACACACACACACACACACACACACACACACACACACACACACACAGTTTGTATGCCATGTAGTTAATTAAATGAATGAAAAAAGCATTTGTATGAAGTACCTTTGCACCTACAGAACCTTTCCTCTCTCCAATTGACAGGTAAGATTATTATTGTCCATCCAAACCATAAATGTTTCTTAAAACTCCCAATTGCCCAAATATCGTAATTCTTGTGCAGTAAAAGTGATTACTTCAGCAGGGTCCGTCTTCACCTGTCCTTGGCCTATGATGTACCCCAGAAAGGAACATGGAATTCACGCTCCACATTTCTCCACCTTTACATCAAGTTCACTTGACGCACTTGTTGCTCTCGCTCAGCTCAAAATGTAATCTAAATAAAGGCGCCACAAAGGTAGAAACCAGGTAGAAGATCTATGGCACGGTGATAGGATAGGGGGGTTGAGGAGGCAGGAACGGAGCATGGTGCTTTGCTAAAACCAAAACCTAAATCATGGTAAACCCTCACGGAGGACTGGTCGGGGGACTCGGGGAGGCTCACGAGCTCTGGAGGGGCTCTGAGGGTTGAGGCAGACGGGACACAGTGGGGAATGTCAATAGCTCCGGGAAGTGAGTCCCCCAACCCTCCAATCCATCTCTGAAGCCGTGGGCACCCTTGTAGTCCTGCAGTACCGGGGGGGGGGGAGGGGGGTAAAAGGACAGTCAATGACGAGTAGCGACAGTGCAATCTTCAGGGGGAGAGTCCTGTGCTCAACAGAGGTGAGCAGTTTACTGTTGAGACTTCATCTCAAGACGGGAGGCAAGAGGGCGTTGCGCAATCACATCACCACTGCATCCACAACGTCTGATACTGAGGCCATGCCAATCTCCTGACTTCTTCAATGTAGAGATTCCTTTAGTTGTCTTGCAAACCTTGCAGACATGATGTCCACTTGCTCCCCCCCCCACCGCCCCATCATGCATTGCAAATGAACTTGTTCTCTCCAACCATGGCCAGATTCATCCATGGCTGTGGTTCTCCACAATTGTCCCCTTGCCTTTGTTTCCCTTTGTTGTGACCGCCCCCCGATAAGAACCATGTACACCCAGTGTCTCCCTCAAGACGCTTGGGTGAACTGCTGCCTGTTTCTCCCCACGACCGGGGTTCTATTCTATCCGGAAATCTAATCAAAAAACTTTGCGGGTCAACAAGTGCCCTACAAGAAATACTTTTTCAACCGATACAACTGGTGGCGGCTGGGGTGGTGTTTCGCTGCGGGTGGGGTGTTAGTGGGTGGCGGCTGGGAGCGGAGAAGCTATGACGGGTGGCGTTACGATGGCAATAACGACGCGATGGCAAAATGTAGCTAGAAGGCGGAACAGCCGCACCTAGCCGACATCTTGACACTCGCATGCGTGGCCATGGAGTGTTGATGGCCTGAATGATTTATTACGGCGTGACGGTGGCGTGTTGTTGATGACATGATGATGGTATGAGGGCTGTACGGGTCTCAGCGGCGTCCCGTGGCTCGTGTGTCGCTGTGCCGACTGTTGTGTTTGTCGGCGGTCGGCGGTTGGTTTTTACCCGATCATACGACCACATTAATATTCATCATTCTAAATATTTAACCGTTTCCCTGTGTTGCAGCACTCTGCCTGCTGCGGCTGGCGGGTCTAATACAGATCTTCTTCTGCAGTGGCGGCGGTGGCAGCGACATCAGCGACAACAAAACCACAAACACAAGTGTTTTGTATTCCAAGCCCACTGCTTACCTCATTCTGGAGAGCAAAGATGTTCACGGTTGAAAAAGCTTTGAGCTTATTATTTCTGGAAGCGCTGAGAAATGGGTTAAACTTAAAAAGATGATAATAGAAAGGGACTTGGCGGCTACGGTTTGCCGCGTTGCTGGCCTTTAATAAGATGCATGCAGAAGAAGGGGAAGTATTTCAAAGTGAGGGGAAGCGAGGACCCCCCACTGTGCTGAATTATGTGCCAGGGTCTCTGATTTGTCCTCGGCCCCGGCGTCGGCATGACAGCCGAACCGCGATGAGGATGTATCGGGAAGATTGCATTACCGATCCGCACGGTTCCACGTAATGAGACGCTTGCTTATGTGGCCGTGACCGCTTGTGTGTTTTAATTAGCTTAGCTGTCGGGGTCGCTAGCCTAGCCGATCTGTTTTGCTGTTGTCTTTTGCTTCCCCCGCCACCTTTTTAAATGTAAATGTTGCTGCGCTCATTGGAGGTGCCTCGTGCTGTATTGCCTGAAGATAACGTATGTTCTGGTTGGACCAGAGGAGGCTAAAACTGTCCTTGTGGCCTCCTGCAGGCAAGCTAAGGTTTCAGCATGCTAACCCGGGCCATGGGTGTCTACACAGTAAGCCACTGTTTACTATTACTATGAACTGGTGTAATGAATAGCAAGCTAGGTTAAAACACCAATGATCTGGAATGGGACTTCAGTGACACACAGGGTGTAAAAAGAGAGAGATTCACTCCCCCCTCCATTCCATCCTCACACATCCTTCTCATTCTCCCCCCCCCCTCCCCTTTTCAACTCTATTTATATCTCTCATTCGGCTCTCTCGCTCTCTCTCTTTCTCTCTCCTCTCTCTTTCTCCTCGCTCTCTATCTCTCTCGATCCGTCTGTTATTTTATCTCGTAGCGCTCTCACTCCCTCTACGCCATCTCTCACTGTTCCTCGGCTTTCTCTATCTCCCCTCACTCTCCAAATCTTTTCCTCTGTCCCTCGTCCCTTTCATTCTATTTTATATTAGAAGGAATATCTTCTAACAGGACCCACACTTTCTGGCAGAGAACGAGTAAACACCATCGCTTGGTTTACAACAAGCGTCCAAAAAAATGAACTTTTTTGATGATCTCAGTCACATCATGACACGGTCACATGCAGCCATCAACTCAGCGCTCGATGACAAAACGTGTAAAATAAAAGCATGGTGTCTCAACAGGTTGATTTATTTCGACTCTCCAGTGTCCGTCCAGTTGAAGACGTCGCAAACTTAGAAAAGTGGTATTTGTACCGTAGAGCATGTCATCCAAGAATCGGCGTGAACTCCGCATCTCAATCCCAGCCCAAGCAGCCCATGTTCCTGGCGCTCTCCTCTCCAAGCTCGGCCTCAAACGGTCTATTTCTGCCGTCCACCATGTGGTCATGCATGCAACACGTCCATGCGCCAAACAGCATGTGTGTGTATGGTCACGAACAGAACGCTTCCACACACACAACAACACACACAACGCACACACACACATCACACATACACATAACGCACACGCACACGCAACACACAATCACACACACACGCCATACACACAGCATACGCACACACGCACACGCACACACACGCGCATCACCAATGATTGATTCTGATCTGGTGGTGGTGCTGTAGCTTCTAAGATAGGAAAGATAAGACAGAACTTTATTATCCCGAGGGATAACTCTTGTGCCAGAGGTTGCTAAAAAATAAATAACAAGAAGAATAAAAAACGATAGAATATAAGATGTAAGTAATAAGCCTAAAGAAAAAACAAATATAGGTACGATATTTAGAAAACCAAACCAAGTTGGCAACGGTAATTGGAGAAGTAGTTATTGAGAGTAGTATTTGGCCACATGATATTAGGAATATTGCACATGATGCCGAAAGGTAATATGCAAAATATTTGCTTCCTTTTATAGGCTTTCATGAGACACAGTAAAAGGTTGCTGGTTCGATGCCGTAATCCCACTTCTACCTGTAGGCATCCCTACCTTGGCTTCTTAAAGTGGTAAATCGCAGAAGAATTTCCGTTTGTGCTCTTTGGCGACAACCTGAACAGCCGGAAATTGGTAATTCCATCCGAAATCAGCGTCGCATCAGTCCGCTGGTCTAGCAAAGACCGAAAAAACAGTACGTCACTTCTTCCCGGCTATGCTTTGGATACGTGTGTCTGCTTTGAATGACGAGCGTAATGGTTTTGCAATGGGGTTTGCACCCCTCGTCCTAATTGAGGACGAGGCTGCCCGTGAACTTACTGATGGCAATGGCAAACCAATGAACGATTGGCCCGCAATACGGGCGTCTGATTTAAATAGCCGCTTGTGATGTCAGCCCGCTTGAGGACCGGATCTCTTTCACTCCCGAAACCGTGCCGAAGTGGGAAGCGCACCGTGACCCTGTTACTGACTGGAGTATGCTGTTTTATATCACGTAAGTGTTTAACATTATGGTGATGGTTAAAGTAGGCGAACGTCTGTTTGTTGATTTTTATTTCGCGTCTGCTTAACAGTGAGCTTCTTCTCCGTCGTATTGTTATATCGCTCTTGTTAAAGGACAGGGGAGGGTTGCGTTGTAACCGTCGTAGGCCCTTACATTGTTTGTTTCTTTCTTTCACTTGGAGCATCTACCCCCCACATATCTGAGATCGATGGCCATGGTCTGAGTGTGAATAGGCGCCGTATAGTTAGTCCCACTACCGCAGTGGTAACTCACGTGTGCTTGATTGCTGGAATCCACCTGGTTGGAGTTGCCATGTTTGTGTAAGGATCCCCTTTGATAGTGCCAGGTTGGCTTTGGAAGTGTTCAATTATTTGTGTGCAGTGCTTTTTTGTTGTGTCCGGGGATTTCTTCATATTTTAACTATTCATATGCGACTTGGATCTTTGTATGCTTATTTTATTCCATACCTGGCTTGGCACATGGTACCATGATTTGCTTGTTTTAAAGAAGAACCCCAGATATGTAGATTAAACATACGACTTTACAAACTTGTTTGTGGTTTAACA